>JAJMCY010000093.1:0-31566 GCA_030565755.1 Ascobotryozyma cognata
ACAGGTGGTGGAAATTCACCAACAACACCAGCTGGATCATAAAAAACATTCATTATATCATCTGCAATCATAGCAGCTCCTTTTTTTAAACTTTCTGTACTTGTTGGATCTATATCTATTCCGAGACATGTTTTCAATATAAGAAAAGTGATCAAATATTTTAACCAGCTTGATTCTATCATGGCTATTGCTGGAAATTATATTATATCAATTAATATATTTATTTAGATGAATTATTAATTTGACCTGGTGTTAATGTTAATTTTAATGTTAAAGTTGATGTTGGTGTTGAAGTTGATGTGAATATTAATTTCCTCTATGTCTTGTCTCTACTGACTTGGTTTCTAAGAGCAAATTGATTCAACTTTCTGACAAATATCAACTATTATTCTTATTCTTTTATTTCTAAACACGAAGCTTTCCTTTTAAGCACAACAAAATGAGCCCTGGGAATACTCTAGAGAAATATGATTGTCCTTATAACAAAATAAAATTATTCTTGTTTTCTATTTTAGGAAACTTTTATATTTAATTAAACTCGTTTGCGGCTAACCCTATTACCATAATGATATGTGTATATGATTATATAATACAATTTATAGTGCTGATTACATAAGTGCTTGCTTCAACATCTTAGGGAGAGCAAAAAGAGCAATTTTAAGGAAAAGAATAGGATTATTATAATTTGAGTTAATAATTAGATATTTGTTTAGAAATTTAATATTTGTTTATTATTTATTGTTTATATTGTGTTATTATTGGGTATTATTATTACATTGTAGCTAATACCCTTGTAGAGTTGTCTGAAGCTGCCAGAGTCGAAACTATCTAGAATCATTTTTAAACTGCATATAGATTTTGTCGAGAGTTGAGAATATCGACAATAACTTTTAAAAAATACTAAATATATAAATAAATGTAAATCATATACATAGTTACTTAGATATTAAAAAGAATTCTCTGTACTCTCATCCCCAATGGCACTTGCAGATGAATTTCCACCACCAGTTGCAATAGAAATAACCTTATCCATATAATTAGCACCTGACCATTTTTGATGAGTAAGAACATCACAATTAATTTCTTTTTCCTTGGATTGAATTAAACTAGTGTACGCGAGCATGCCATTTTCTTTAAATGCACGAGATAATTCGCAAGTGGTTACAGCAGTTGAATGTAAACCAGCTAAGGAAATGAGTTGAAAAGAGAAACCTAGTTTTCCTAATTCGTAAGTGTATTCCTTTAAATCGTTTTCATTAAACCCATAACTTTTCCAATTGAAAGAAGGAGATAAATTATAAACAAATTTTTTATTTGGATAAGATTTATGAATTTTATCCGCAAAGTCCTTAGCCTCGGAAATATTTGGAGTTGCAGTTTCAATCCATAATAAATCAGCATATGGGGCATATGCCAGAGCACGTTTAACAGCTGGTTCAAATCCAGATTTTACTTGATAAAAGCCTTCAATTGTTTTTGGAGCTTCGATATTAAAATTGATTCCATTTTCATTTCCAAGCAAAATTGCAGCTTCTTTCTGTAATTCAAATAGAGAATTATTTGGAATTTTCAATTTAAATGATTCGAATTCAGACAATTTATTTAATTTTTGAAATTCAATAAAAGCTGCTTCTTGATATGTTAATAAATTATTATTTTTTAACCAATCTGATTCAATTTTATTTAGTTCATTTGAAGAAGCACCTTGTCTTGAAGCTGATAATAATAATTCAGCTAATGGAGTTGTATTTTTATCTGTTATTCCTAATATAAATTCATGATCTATAGGATCAACTGAAGAAGATAAAAGTTTTCCAGATTGCGAATCAGTACGTGCAATTAAAATATTATTTGTTCCCATTATATCCCACTGAAGTCTAATTGCTTTTAATCTTGAAATATGTGTTGATGTTGGTACAATAACTTTTCCAGCTAAATGACCACATTTTTTACCACCATGTAATTGATCTTCAACATGTATACCAGCTGCACCAGATTCAGCAAATAATTTTGCTAATTTCATTACAGCAGATATTCCTCCATGACCAGTATCAGCATCAGCAATTATTGGTCTTAAATAATCAGTCCTATCAAGACCATTTTTGGGACCACCATTAGAAATATATTCTTGCCAAGACCGTTTATCATGTAAAAGTTGTGCCTTAAAAATTCTTTCAACCTGATTTGGAACAGTATTATATGGATAATCACCAAAATCAGGAGAAACATCATTAGTAGTAGTTAAAGTAGAAGAACAAGCCCATCCTGAAATATAAACTGCTTCTTGATTTGGTGCTTGTTGAGTCATTTGTACTGGATCAATAACGCCAAGGGTTGTAATAGGGTTTTTATAAATATCTGGGGAATTTAACCTTTCGAAAAATTTATCCGCCATTGTCGATGAAAGGTATTGGGTAGGTTTTACCGAACCTCGAAGGGAGAGAATTGTTTTTGCATCATATGGTCGTGGGTTCAAATCTTTCCAGCGGGGTGATTTAAACCAATTTTCAATATTTTCTATTTCTTGTATAATAAATTGTTTTTCATCTTGTTTATTTGGTGTAGGGTATCTTTGTAATGAAATTGGAATTGGACCGGTCTTATTCATATTACTTGTGCTCGCGCTCGCCGTAAACAAGTTATGTCCGTTATGAAACCGTCTTAGGTGGGCTTTATTGACTCCAAAGCCAGGCATTCTGTTTTTTTTGTCACTTAAAAGGATTATGTAATATATGTTGAATATTATATAGCAACCAATATAAAGCAATAGTAATAATTTCTATTTGTGGTAATTTCTATTTGTAGTAATTTCTATTTGTAGTAGTAATATTATTATTGTGCTAATTTTATTATTATGCTAATTTTTGTGTAATAAACAGTCCAAATCCTTTCTTATATATTATTTTTATTCTATTATGTAAGACGTATATTGTATAGCTTATTTACCGTATGGGTAGTACGGTAAATAATGCGGGGACGGTTATCGGTTATTAGTATTCAATTTGCAATCGGTATACGTTGGTGCTTAGTAATCTGTTTTTCTTATATTATTAATAGTATAGTAATAACAGGAGTTTCTATTATTAATAATAACCGATCCGGCATTCGGATAATAATCTACTACCGTGCGTCGGGACATGTACGGTATATTATTTGTATTTGTATTATGTAATTGATTATATAATTGGTTAAGTTTTTATTAAGTTTTTTATTACACTTTACAGAGATGTTTTTTCTATTGCACATCTATTGCATATTAAATAAATCCATTTGTCAGTATAATACGAGAAATA
Source organism: Ascobotryozyma cognata (assembly GCA_030565755.1). NCBI lineage: Eukaryota > Fungi > Ascomycota > Trigonopsidomycetes > Trigonopsidales > Trigonopsidaceae > Ascobotryozyma > Ascobotryozyma cognata. Next base: position 3,294 of record JAJMCY010000093.1, read on the forward strand.
TTTACTAAAGAGAAACCGGTTACCGGTAGTATTTACACTGTAGTATTAAAAACGCTTGAGATATAATTTGCAATAGAATGATTAAGCGTTTTATATAGTATTATTCGAATACTTTTATATTACAGGATGGATGGATAATAGCGAATAGGATCATTAGTACAGTTTGAGTGTAGGTATTTATAGCGGGGTGAGTTTGAAGGTTGTAATACAGAATTCAGAGAAATTCCGCTCTAGAATTAAGTAATCCTGTAGGAATCCCGTTGCAATCTTTTACTGAAATAGAGGTTTTGTTTTTCCAGGTCTCGTATTACTATACGTTTACGCATAATCACAGATGAATTACATGGGGATTACTCGAGGGTTATACATAGGTTACACATAGGCTATACATGTGGTTTCATATGGTTACAGACGGGTTTACATGAGATTCCATTTACGGTTTCCGTAAGGATTACAATTCAGAGTCCCTGGTGCTCGTAGTTTATGTGCTTCATATAATTCAGACCGAAAACACTATTTTATACACAGCCATTTGTATTTATTTTTCATAAAATTTAAATAAATATATTCATAATTTGAGCTACATACACAGAATTGAACTAGGTCAAAAACAATAACGTAGAAATAAAACACAATAAACAAATAATCAATAAATCCATAACCAGTAAATCAATACCATTTCTCAATGGCCCTCTTGTAAACCTTCGTCTTTAATAGTATTTTCCATTTTCATAACATCTGCCTTTTCTGTTTCGGCTTCAGTAAGACATCCAACGCTTGATTGATTCTGATTAGATTTTTTAAAAGATGTAAATGCTTTTATTTTTGTTAATATATAGCATATATTGTGTTTCCATCTCTCTGTACCAAAGTAATTAATGAAATTTTTCTGCGTTTTCAAGCTAAGAAAAGGGACAGGATCGGAGACAGTTTTATTTCTGTATCTGTTAAGCCTTGTATTTGCCTTGTTTTTCTGCACAAAGCCAAAAATCTGCTTTCTTTCAGCAGGACTACACGATATGAAGAGCAAGGCAAAATACATATTTTTCCAACTCCTATATCCTGGTCGGCCCTTACCATCTTCGTATTGTTTACGCACTATTTCAACAAATTCACTTACAGTACGAGCTGAGCTAAGGCGGGCAGAAACAAATTTCACATCCATGAATGGATCACAAGATACAATTACCGATGAATCTGGATAAAATGACAAATCGAGCGTCACATCATGTTCCTTAACTAGTTTAGAAATATTTGCGCTAGATATCTCAATGGAACGAACCATTATGATTTTATTATTAGAAATAAAAAGGTTTTTTTTTTTATATGTGTTTAATTTTGTGAAGTTGTAAAAAATATAAATATATTATAAGATTAATATAAATAATATATCATTATCTTATTATTTATTCTTTTTCTTCCTTAATTTCTTTTTGATTTTTGGCTCAAAAAGCCTCTTTTTATACTATTCATTTTCCAATAGATGTGATTATTTCAACCTCCTCTCTCGTAGTTTTCCTCTTGGCTCTCGCTTGGCTTCCTCGAGGAATGATACTGCTTTGAGCTACTTGCACTATTTTGTATAGGTTGTCATAGTAGATATCACAATAAAAATGTATTTTATGATGAAATTTACCGCTTTTTATAAAAGAGGGTATACTGTTATTTTACAGTTACGTTTAAACTAGTATCAAACGAAATGGAACGAGGTGTGATAAGAAATAGGGTGTGATATATATGATATGTGTGATATAGAAAACAGATATTTATTTCCTATTTAGGCAACAACGGAAACGTAATTCATAGTCAATTTATACAAATAAAACGTGAGATTTAAAGCTTAGGAAGAAAAAAAATTGGAACTTACTTACATATTGTAAAAATTATCCCTCCTTTATTATTTCTTTTAATTTATAAACTAATACTATACAATACAGCCAGTATAGCTAACTTTTATGCCAACTAAAAGAAATATTATATTATATATATTACAATACAGTTTTATTATAAATGAAGGGTGGCCTTAGTTTGCTACCCCAGATTATTTTTACTAATTTCACCCCCCTCCCCCCGGAGAAGGGTATTACTTAAAGTCTTCTATATTAGGTAATTTTGTTTATAATTAGTATAGTTTTTTTTATAGGTGGCTATGATATTAAATAAATTAAAACTATTGTCTTAGTTTAGAATTTATTTCCTATTATAAATAATATTTATTAAATAGAATAGGGTTACGTATATTTTTTGTGTTACTATGGTTATACCTTAAATCACCATAACAACTGTATTCACAACTATAATACAATAATAAATACCCAAAATTAAAAAACTAACTAAAATAACTAACTAAACTAAAAATCTAACAAAACAACTAACTTTTCTATATAAACAATATCCATTTTGTAATTTATTTGCCTGTATCTGACAGAATTTTAATTATATAATCCTTTGACAGTGAAGAATTAGAGTTTTAAACCATTTAAAATATATATCCAAAATCGTAATAATAAGTCTACCTATCTTTTCTTGTCTTGTATCTTTTTTTTTCGAGTTTTCTATCTTTATTTTTATCTTTATCTTTATCTTTATTTATATTTGTGTTTGTATCTGTATTTGTATTTGTAACCGTATCCTTATTTTTTATCGTAACTCAAGTCTTAAAAACTGACTATGCCTATAAGTTGTTTGTGTCTGTGCCTAACACCATCGCCAACAAAGCCATACGAACATACAATCCATATCTCATCTGTCTGAAATAAGCAGCTCTTTGATCAAAGTCAACCTCACTCTTAATCTCATTCACACGAGGTAATGGATGCATAATACACATGTGTTTCTTTGCATATTTAAACACATCATTATCAATAATATATACATCCTTTAACCTTTCATATTCACTCTGATCCGAAAACCGTTCTTGTTGTACTCTGGTGCAATATAAAACATCTGTAGATTGAATTATTTCTGGTGTAAGTTGTTCACTTTCCAAAACAAGCATACCTGATGCATTTAATTGCATTTTCAATTCCTCTGGTAAGCAAAGTTCCTTTGGTGAAACTAATTGAATTCTAACTTGATAAAATTGTAAAAGTTTAGCAAGCGAATGTACTGTACGGCCAAATTTAAGATCTCCCATAAATGTAACCGTAATCCCATTAACTGTTCCTAATTCTTCTCGAATTGTAAATAAATCTAAGAATGCTTGTGTAGGATGTTCTAATGATCCATTACCACCATTAATTATTGGAACTGGTGAAAATTTAGCTGCAATAGATGCTGAATCATTAGATGGATGTCTTAATACAATACCATCACTATAACTAGCCATAGTTCTAATTGTATCAGCAAGTGTTTCACCCTTTTTAACTGATGATGTAGATGAATTTACTGGTATCACTTTACCTCCTAAACGTAACATTGCTGCATCAAATGAAGTATGTGTTCTAGATGATGGTTCATAAAACATTGTAACCAAAAGTTTCCCTTTTAATAAATCAAGAACACCAACCCTTTGTACTGCTAATCTCATTTCCTGTGCAACCGCAAATAAAATATGCAATTCGCGTCTTTTAAATTGAGTAACTGAAATAATATGTTTATGTAAAAATGGATTATTATGATTAATTAATTCCAAAAGTGCTGATGGTGGTCTTGGTTCACTAACAATTGAAACTGTTGTCATCTTTTCTTCATCAGGTGAAAAAATGGCTCCCGATTGCGCTGAAACTTGAGATTGTTGTTGTTGTTGTTGTTGTTTATAAGGAATAACATAAGAAGGTAATTCAAATGATGGCACTTCATCATTAAAAGGCTTACATGTATTAGGAGGTGATAACGCCCCTAAATTTAATGCATTGGTAATGCTTTGTCTATGAGTTCGTGAAGAAATAACAGGTGAAGTAATAGAAGGAATAGGACTTGATTCAGAGACATTCTTACCTAGTCCACTAGAAATTAATACAACCCCATCTAAACAAGTATTAACTCCATTAAAAACTACCCGTTGTACAGTACCGAAAAGTTTCTTATCCTTAGATGGTCTCCAATTTGCATTAACCCTATGTGAAACAAATTCTCTATCCATATCTATTTCAATTTCTGTAGAGTTTTGGACATGAAGGTCAAAAATTTCTCTTGGATTATCATAAAACTTTTGAACAATATCCTCAACCGTAAGACGTCCTTCATTTACTGCTGTAATAAGTAAAGGAATAGAATCTTCAATTCCCAACCCAGGTGTAACCTTCTGATCATAAGCGTGAGCAAGTTGAGAAGGAAGAGTACCAACAGAGAAACAATCAATAGATGAAATATTACTCCAAAGTGCTTTCTGATCTTCTTTTGTTGGTAATTCCTTACATTTTGGAAATTCTTCTTGACTAAAAAATAATGCATAAACTGCCACATCACATGTAACTGCTAAATTCTTTTCCTTTGATAAAATAATAAGTTTTAAATCATCACCTGATGTTACAGAGGTAATATGAATAGCTCTATCACAAAGAGAAGCAAGTAATAAAATAGAAGCAAGCTCAGTTCCTTTGGCATCAGAAACAATTGGTTTATTTTTAGGCCATAAATCAAGGTGAGATGTAATAACTGATACATTATTGATATTTCCAGAAATATTATTAAATGGAATGTATAAAGATCCAACTTTATTTACAACAGAAGAAAATGATTCATAATTTTTTTCTGTTGAGGCTACTGAAAAATTATAATCAGTATATGTACCTGAACTAGAAGCATTTGAAACTGCTACATTTAATGAATCTATATCTGTAAGTAATCCATTAACACCAACAGGGATAAGTCTACACATTGTAAACCCAGATGCAATAGATGCTTTCGAAACTTTCTCTATATCTTTAGAGTTTGGAACAGTAAGACCTGGTACAAAAGTTCCAATATTAATAAATCCAGGAAGAGTAATAGTTTTATGACTAGTTTGGAAATCAACATTACTAGGATAAAAGTCATAATGACGTGCAAGTGCCTCAACTAAAATTTTTGCACATTTAACATTAGTAATTAAAGGTACTGAGAAATCCACAGCCATACGGCGTGTTCTATAACCCTTTGACATATAAGAAGCAGGACGTCTAAAACGATTGTTTGAAGGCAAATTTATATATAAATCAATTAAATGAAGTGCAAGATGTTGAGTTAAAGAATATTCAGCTTTTTGTTTATCCTTATTATTTGTAAGAACTTCAAGATATTTAACAGGAATTCCATGTTCTTGAATAAAATCAGCAGTTCCAGCTGTAGCAAACAACTTATAACCCAATTTATGCAATTTCTGTACAGATGGTAAAAGTTCAGCCTTCTCCTTATAAGATCCAATTGATAAAAGAATATTCTTTCTTGGAATTTTAAATCCAGTAGCGATTAATGCCTTAAGATAAGCTTCATATTTATCATGCCCAAAGCATGCAACTTCACCAGTAGAAGCCATTTCAACTCCCAAAACAGGATCAGCTCCAGAAAGCCTTGAAAAGGAGAACTGTGGAACTTTTGTAGCAACATAATCCTTTGGTAATGTGGTTACGGGATAAGGTGTAATTGGACTTCCAATTATTGCGTCTGTAGCCATTTCAATGAGATCAACGCCCAAAACTTTAGAAACAAAGGGGAACGAACGAGAAGCACGTACATTGCATTCAATAACCTTAATATCATTATCTTTTGCAATAAATTGAATATTATATGGGCCAGTCACGTTAAGTGCATTACCAATTTTACGTGTAGCATCTTCAATTCTACGAACAGTTTCAGGGTCAAGATCCTGAGGAGGTACAATTAAAGTAGCATCCCCGGAATGAACACCAGCATTTTCAACATGTTCAGAAATAACATGCATAAGCATTTTACCATCTTTTGCCACGGCATCCATTTCAATTTCCTTGGCATTTTCTATATATTTAGTAATAACAACTGGATACTCACGAGAAACTGATACAGCTTGGTTAAGATATGAAGCAAGATCATCACGAGAATAAACTGTATTCATTGCAGCACCTGATAAAACATACGATGGTCTAACAAGCACTGGGTAAGTAACCTTTTCACAAAATGCTTCTGCTTCTTCAATAGAAGTGAGCTCCTTCCAAGCAGGTTGATCAACACCAATTTGATCTAATAAACGGGAAAATTTATATCTATTTTCTGCTGAATCAATCATTTCGGGAGAAGTACCTAAAATATTAACATTTTGTCGATACAATGGGAGTGCTATATTATTAGAAGTTTGACCACCCATAGAAATTATTACTCCTGAAGACTTTTCTAATTCATAAATGTCAAGTACACGTTCAAGATTAATAACTTCAAAATAAAGTTTGTCTGCCTCATCATAATCTGTAGAAACAGTCTCTGGATTATAATTAACCATAACAGTCTTAACACCCTTTTCACGAAGAGAACGTACAGCTCTAACAGCGCACCAATCAAATTCTACTGATGAGCCAATTCTATAAACACCAGAACCTAACACCATAATTCCACGATCTTCAAATGTGACATCATGTTCAGAAGCGTTATAGGTCATATAAAGATAATTTGTAAATGCAGGAAATTCAGCAGCGACAGTGTCAATTTGTTTTACAAATGGTAAAAGTCCCGCTTCAGTACGAATTCTTCTTATTGCTAATTCATTAGATGTTAAGAATTTAGCAAGTTGTCGATCTTCAAAGCCTAATTGTTTAGCTTCGCGAATTAATTCAATAGGAACATTTGATGCATTATAAGTGGCAATTGATTTTGAAAATTCAATTAATCCAGAAAGTTTATTTAAAAACCATTTGTCAATGTTTGTCATTTTCCAAATCTTTTCCACTGAATAACCATCATACATCGCATTTGCTATAGCAAATAAACGTTGATCTGATGGAGTTTGGAGTTCTGAATCAATATCAATAGACATTAAAGCATCTGTCTTTCCAAAGCCAATATTATGATAATCTACCGCTCTAATAGCTTTTTGAATAGCTTCTTCAAATGTTCTTCCAATTGCCATGACTTCACCTACAGATTTCATTGAAGAAGAAAGTAATGTGGAAACTCTAGTAAATTTTTTCAAATCCCATCTGGGAATCTTAACTACAACATAATCCAATGAAGGTTCAAAGCATGCACAAGTAACTTTTGTAACTGAATTTTTAATTTCATTTAATGGAATGTTAAGACCAAGTTTAGCAGCAACAAATGCAAGAGGGTATCCTGTAGCTTTTGAAGCTAAAGCTGATGATCGAGAAAGACGGGCATTTACTTCTATAATACAATATTCCTTAGAAAATGGATTAAGTGCATATTGAATATTACATTCACCAACCACGCCAAGATGTCTGATTACATTTACTGCAGTAGTTCTTAACATGTTGTAATCTTCATCCGAAAGAGTTTGAGAAGGTGCAACAACAATAGAATCACCAGTATGAATACCAAGGGGATCGAAATTTTCCATATTACAAACTGTAATACAATTATCAAAGGCATCACGTACAACTTCATATTCAATTTCCTTCCAGCCCTTCATTGATCTTTCAACTAAAACTTGAGGAGAAGCAGCAAAAGCCTTTGCACATAATTCAGTGAGTTGTTCATCAGATTCAGCAAATCCAGAACCCAAACCTCCAAGGGCATAAGCAGCTCTAGCAATAACAGGATAACCAATTTTAGCGGCTGCCTCAAGAGCTTCAGCAGTATTGGAAGCAGTAAAGGATTTTGCACATTTTTCACCAATTTCTTCCATAGCATTAGCAAATTTTTCTCTGTCTTCAGTAGTAATTACAGTATCAATAGGAGTGCCAAGGACTTTTACACCTAAAGATTCGAATTCATCTTTAAGTTCTATACCAACATTTAAAGCAGTTTGACCACCAAAAGTTACATAAATACCATCTGGTCTTTCAAACTTAATAATTTTACGAACAAACTCAGCAGTAACGGGCATAAAGTAAACCTTATCAGCTAAACCTTTAGAAGTTTGTATAGTTGCAATATTCGGATTAACCAAAATGGTATAAATTCCTTCTTGTTTTAAAGCTTTAATAGCTTGAGAACCTGAATAATCAAATTCACCAGCTTGACCAATAGACAACCCTCCCGAACCTAGGACAAGAACCTTATTTACATTTACCTTTGGAGTATTTTTAATATTTTCATCCTTTAAGCCACCTGGAAATGAAAGTCTTGCAAGAGAGCCTTGTGATTTTGATTTCTTGACTACATCGATAAAAGTATCAAAGAGCCACTCAGTATCCTTTGGACCTGGAGTTGATTCAGGATGAAATTGAACAGAGAAAAAGGGGAATTTGGTACAATATATACCTTCATTTGAACCATCGTTTGCATTTACAAATAATTCATTCCAATCCTGAGGAAGAGTGTTTACATCTACAGCATAACCATGATTTTGAGAAGTTATATAACACCTACCTGAGATCATGCTTGTGCAAGGAATATTATGACCTCTATTACCGAATTTAAGTTTTAAAGTATTTGCGCCAATAGCTCTGGCTAAAAGTTGATGACCTAAACAGATACCAAAAATGGGAATAGTTGGATTTTTTACAACTTTAGTTAATTGGTTTATAAGGTCTGTCATAGTAGCAGGATTTCCTGGACCATTTGAAATGAAAAGACCGTCGTAATTATTAACTTCTGAGTAAAAATCATAATCATAAGGCACGACTTTTAATTCGACACCTCTGTTAACGAAACAACGAATTTGATTATATTTCATACCAACATCAATTGCGAGTATTCTAATAGGATTACCATTGACTACTAGCGACGAAGTATTTGAGCCTGGTTTATAAAGAATCGGCTTTTTAATTGAAACTTTTGCAACTAAATTTTGGATATTTGGATCTATCCAATCAATTTTTTGATAACAAGCTGATAATTTATCTAAGGAAGATATTGGATTTTTCGTTGTTGGATTTGCACATAACATTCTTCCTAAAATTGAACCATTTTCACGAATTAATTTTGTAAGTAAACGAGTATCAACACCATACATGGCCGGAATTTTTTCTTGTTTCAACCAATCCCCGAGGGAAGATTCCGCCAAATAGTGAGAATATTTCTCGGTATAAGAAGCAACTACTAAACCAGCAATATGAATTTTATTTGATTCAAAATATTTAGAAATGTTGGATAATTTTTCTTCAAAAATTTCTCTTGAAGGTACACCATAGTTTCCAACCAAAGGGAAAGTGATGACCAAAATTTGACCTTCATAAGAAGGATCAGTAATTGACTCTGGGTAACCAACCATACCAGTTTGAAAAACCAATTCACCGGCAACTGATTTATTTTCTGCACCAAAGGAATATCCTTGGACAACAAACCCATTTTTCAATTCCAAAGCAATAAGCTTATCGTTAGCGTTTATTGCACCAATAACAGGAAACGGAACCGTGTTGTTTTTTGAGTAGTTATTATCCGTGTTAATTGTTGAATTCGAGGACAAAATCACCGTCGAATCGACAGCCGCACTGCTCTGTCTTCGTGCCGGAAGCGTCATTTCAAGCCAATATCAGAGTTTTATGTTTTTGAGATATAGTAATCAATTACCAATTGTGCTACAAAGACGTCTAATTGTTAGAAATACAGTGGCGAACAATAAGTACATAGACAAAAGAAGGAAGTATAGTAAAAGATGATGAAACACCATAAAACACCATAAAACACCATAAAAAATGATAAAAAATGATAAAAAAACGGTAAAAAATAAAAAACAAACATCCATATACAAAACACAACTCACCTCAACACACACGCGTTAAATTTAAAACACGCTTTCGTATTTTTTTTTTCTTTTTTTTATATTTACACGCCACTTGGAACCAAAAACATAAAAAAAAAAAAAGAAATTGCTGTTTTTTTCAAATTTTAAGTTACTAAATGTTGAATTTTATTTTATTTTTTTTTTTTTTTTTTCTTCGTTGCTACCGTAAATTTCAGAACGGTATTACTCAGTATAATAATATCACCGGGTAGCTCGTGTTATTCAATAAAACATGTGTTACCATAGCGATTTTAAAAAGTCAATTAAGGCCATTTTGGGAATTGTTTATTCCTAATATGGAATTTCTAGATAAAGTAATCTTGCTTTTGGGTTTGTACCTTAGTTAAAATTTAATTAATGTTTAACTAATTAACAAGAAAAAAAAACTCTGTTATTATTAATATATTACTAATATTGGGTGATTTTAAATATTATATCTCTCAAGTGGTTCGACTAGGAAGTGAAAAAAACAAATAAATAAAATAATAAATACTAAATAATAAGTAATAAGAACAAGTAAAGTAAGAATCCTATTGGAAACCGACAATAAAACAAAAACAAAAACTATACCCTACCTGAACCTATAATAAAAATAAAAACCTATTGGAAACCTAAACACAAAATAAGAAATTGATAAATAGCAAAAAACAAAATACAAAAATCATCAAAAAAAAATTAATAAAACAAAACAAAAGAGACAAACAAATTAAAAATATGGCATTTCAGAAATCAATTCGGTTCCATCTGCCGAACAGCTTAGAACCATACTTAGCGGTTGCAGCTTCGATGGGAATTTCGTACCTGTGTGCGGCACCGTATAATGATGATTTTACCATTCCAGCGAATTTTTACAAAAAAGAGGTTTTAGTGTTTTTCCTGTTTAGATTGATTGAAATAGTTTGTTCACTATGGGGGAGCCATCAGGATTCTATTGATTTGATTAGTTTGCTTTTGTGTGCTAATATTCCCGAAATACTTATTAATCATATTTACTATCAGAGGGATTTTGGTTCAATTTTTTTACAATACGGGCCGCAGATTTTAATTTTACCAGCTATTTGGACAGTTAAAAATTTATTATATCCATCTCAAGGATTTAAAAGAATTCCTGGAAAAAAATATCCTTTGGTTAATAGACCAAAAGGAATAAGAAGTATTTTACGTACATTGTTTGGGGCGGTATTTCTTGCCGTAAATTGGTGGTATTTCGCTCAAGAAATTGCTTTTCCTACTATTTTAGAATATTATTTTTCTTCATTTATTCCTACAAAAGGTGTTTCAATTGTTTATTTGATTTTTCTTATGGTTTTACCAGCTTATGGAGTTCAACGTGTTGCTGGCGATCTTGAATTTTATGGAATTATACAGTTTGTAGCTGTAATTCGTGCTTATGAGTCGAGCAAGCAATTTGGGGACAAGAGTTATTTAATGCCAATTATTGCTTTTGTATGGGGTGTGTTTTTGGCTACTTTGGGAAGGTTACTTCCACATTATTAGTATTATCCATCATTATATGCAGTATTATATTATATTACGTAGTAATGTTATGTAATACAACTGATAAATGTAATACAAAGTAATACAATTTTTAAAAGAAGTACATAATTTATTAATATTTTATTATATAATACTAATACTGTCTGTATATTGTAATCTGTCATAATAGTTACCATTATAGAAACCTTATAGTAATCTATGTTTAATAAATTAATTGTAAATAATGTAACATATGTATACAATGTAAAATAAATTAATAAAGAAACTAATAATGTATATTATTATAAATATCAATATAAAACAATAAATTTTATATACATAACTTATAGATATCCAAAATTATATATAAATATAATGGTTAAAAAAGAATATCAATTATGCACTGAAAGATTTTACGAAATCAGTGGTGATTTGCTTAAGTTTTTCCAAATTTTCTTTGGAAAGAGAACCAGCTTCACGGATAGTAGTAAGGAAGTCAGATTCATTAGCCTTAAGGAAAGCTAAAAAGTCAGTTTCGAATTGAGCAATCTTAGAAGTTGGTACTTCATCAAGGAAACCATTAACACCAGCATAGATTACTGGAACTTGTTCTTCGAAAGCAAGTGGAGAGTATTGTTTTTGTTTCAAAAGTAAAGTAAGACGTTCACCACGAACCAAGGTTTGTTTTGTTGAAGCATCTAAATCTGAACCGAATTGAGCGAAAGCAGCTACTTCACGATATTGGGCAAGGAAGAGTTTCATAGAACCAGCAACTTGTTTCATAGCTTTAACTTGAGCAGCAGAACCTACACGAGATACAGAAAGACCGACATTAATAGCAGGACGAATACCTTTATAAAAGAGTTCAGCTTCTAAAAAGATTTGACCATCAGTAATTGAAATTACATTAGTTGGGATATAAGCAGATACATCACCACCTTGAGTTTCAATAACTGGAAGAGCAGTAAGAGAACCTCCGCCAAATTTGTCAGACATCTTAGCAGCACGTTCAAGAAGACGTGAATGAAGATAAAAGACATCACCAGGATAGGCTTCACGTCCAGGAGGACGACGGAGTAAAAGAGACATTTGACGGTAAGCAACAGCTTGTTTTGACAAATCATCAAATACAATCAAAGCATGTTTTCCATTATCACGGAACCATTCACCTATGGCAGAAGCAGAGAATGGAGCAAGATATTGTAAAGGAGCAGCTTCAGAAGCAGTTGCAGCAACGATAATTGAATACTTCATAGCATCATTATCCTCAAGAATTTTAACAAGTTGAGCAACTGTAGAACGTTTTTGACCAATGGCAACATAAACACAGTAAAGTTTTTTCTCTTCATCTGTACCAGAGTTCCATCGCTTTTGGTTAAGAATAGTATCAACAGCAACGGCAGTTTTACCAGTTTGACGATCACCAATGATCAATTCACGTTGACCACGACCAATTGGTACAAGGGCATCGACAGATTTAAGACCAGTTTGCATTGGTTGAAAGACTGAACGACGTGGCAAAATACCTGGTGCTTTTCTTTGAGCACGTGAAATAGTTTTTGTATTAAGAGGTCCCTTTCCATCAATTGGATTTCCGAGAGCATCAACAACACGACCTAAAAGTTCTGGACCGACAGGTACAGAGACAATTTGACCAGTACGTTTAACTGTTTCACCTTCAACAATAGAACGATCAGATCCAAACAATACAATACCAACTTGATCAGCTTCTAAGTTAAGAGCCATACCTTTGGCTCCTGAGGCGAACTCAACGAGTTCTTCAGCTTGAATGTTGTTTAAACCATGAACACGAGCGATACCGTCACTGTTTGTTAGTAAGTAAATAGAGTAGAAATAAAAATAATAAATAATAAATAATAAATCATGAATAATAAATAAAAATAATAAATAAAAATAAAAATAATAAATAAAAATAAAAATAAAAATAATAATCCTATAGGAAACCTAAACACAATAAAATAAAAACCAAGAAAAGGAAGCAACGAAGAAACAAAAAGGTCCAGGGTTCGGAAGATGCGGAGATCTATAGCCGATAATAAGTACATAATGGAAAAAAATAAAAAAATGAAAAAATAATTAAATAATTAAATAATTAAATAAATAATAATAATGAAAAAAATAAATATAAAAAATAAATATAAATAATAAATAAAAATAAATAATAATTCCTTTTCCCCATTGTTCCTATTAAATCATAAACAATAAACCATAGTAACCATGGCAACGGGGTCTGCTATAATGCTATACAATACAATACAATATCGTAACCATAGTGACAACCGTCTAAAATGTAGTTTAATAATATAAACTACAATATAGTATAAAAGAAAATAGAAAATATAGGTATAAAGGTATAAGAAATAAAAAATATAGACATAAATGTAATAGTATAAAAGTAAAAATAAATAGAAACCAAATAATATCGTAGTAAATCACATGCTATATAATAGCATGTGATTAATATTTAATAGTTACTCACCCTACAGACAAAACTTTACCAGTTTCGGCAAGATTAATGTCAGCGGAAACACCGCGAATACGTTCTTCGAGAATAGAAGAAACTTCGGTAGGAGAAGCTTTGGCTTCAGCATAACCGCGGTAAAATGTTTGGGGAACTCTCTGTTTGTTAGTATGATATAGTAAAAGATATAATTATATATTAGCAATATTCTATTATGTAATGATATTCAGTATTATGTAATTGAGTCTTATAGTACAATATATTATACTATAAAATAGTATAGTATAGAAAAGAAAAGACCCTAACAAAAAAGAAAATACATAATAATAATAAATAAAAATAACACAATAAATAAAACAATAATAAATAAAAATAATGCACAATAAACTCACAATGACACGACGAGCAGCTACGTGGGCAGCACGACGGGAAGAACGACGAAGGACGGCTCTAAGCATGGTGAATATCAAGTATAAGAGTAATAATATAAGAATATAACCTTATTCCTGTAATTTTTTTTTTTTTTTTTTTTTTTGTTTGTTTTGTTTGTTTGTGTAGTAAAAAAAATTGAGGAAAAACACAATTAAAGGAAATTTTATAAAATTTAAAAATTTAAAAATTTATAAAAATTACAAAATTATAGAGAATTGTAAAAATTATAAAAATGTAAATTTCTATGGCAGTAAAAAATTAAAATTTTCCCTGGAACGAATTATGGCAGCGATAAATTTTCGGAATTTACACCGGGTAAATCATTTTTTTTTATATTATCACTATAGTTACATCATGGTAACTATAGTGATGGCATAATAAAAGTATTGTTTCTCTAGCAACTATAAAACAAATAGTTGTAACTATGACAATATAGTTTCTATAGTAACCTTTTGGCTATAATAATTAAATTATAACTCCATAGTGTAAAAATGTGCGAATTTACGGGTTATTCGGAAGTACCGTAGTATTTATTAATACATTGTAATACGCTGTATTTTACCATAGAATATTTATTTCCATTTGTATTGTCTTAAATATAATTGTTATATTCATAGTCAGACTGAAGCAACAGTTCTAATTAGTATATATTATGTATGTATACACGAAACCGTCTAGAGAATAATTGAATATAAATATTCACATAAACACTATTAAATAAACATCAATATAATACTAATAGAGCAAATTTAATATTAAATTTTATACACTTTTACTTACTTACGTGTAAAAGCAACCTCATTTTTTTAATTCCTTGCCTAGCAACCAATTCTTTTGTTCTATTTTTCGCATAACTATATACATAGTACACATTTAAAGCCGACTTGTTTTGGTTCCTTTGTATTTTACAACAGTATTGTTTGTGTGAATATGGATATTACAAATGATGTACATTCTTATAACACATAAACTTATAATAACTTATAATACCATATATAGCTTATAGTCTGTATAATATAATAGTATAATACATAATATATTTAATACTGTATAATAACGTAACAGTGACTAAGCAGGTTGTTAAATAGGCATAGTACGTTGCTATCACAACGTGTCATGACAACGTTTAATCTTATCACCATGGTAACATGCTGCCTAGTTCTCCAATGACACCACTCGCAAACAAATAAATTTTAGAATTCATTGTTAGAGTTTTTTATTTGTTCGTGTTTTATTCACACAAATTTGATTTCTATAAAGTAAGTTTGAATTTTGAAGTTGGAAAAATTGATATTGTTTTTTATTATTCTTTTGTTTTTTGTATTCTTTGCCCTCTGTTTTTTATGAATTTTATGAATTTTGTGAATTTTGGAATTTTTTAGATTTTTATGGATTTTTTCTTTTCTTTTTTTTAGCTTTTTTGGGTATTTCCTTATTGGGTAATTTTAATTTTGATGTCTTTTTGACTTTTTTTCACTTTTGCGTCTGGTCATTTAGACATCATAAAATAAGAAGTCACTAACAAACAGAATGTCAAAAATGAACGCAGTCGCAAAAATGTACAAAAGCTCAATTATGAGCCCAGTTTTGAATAAAAACTTCAATAAACTTATTGTAAGAAGTTACTCAACACCAGCTGATTCGATCGATCATGGAACTTATTTAGGACTTAAAAAAGATGCACCAGCACCTTGGGCAGAAATTACTGATCCTAATGCTTATCAAAATTATGTTTCTACTGAAAAGGCAATTGGTGATCATGCTGCTAAATCAACTGGTTTCTGGAAAAAGGCTTTTTATTTCATTTGTGTACCAATTATGATTGGATACGGTGTAAAGGTATACTCTGAAGAAAAGGAACACCTTCATCATCTTTATGAACGTAGAAATATTCCTGATGACGAAATCCCTCCTGAATATCCTTATCAAAATCTTCGCAATCGCAAGTTTTGGTGGGGAGATGGTGACAGAACTCCATTCTGGAACGATAAAATCAATCGTCATCGTGCCGATTAGATATAACTATGAATAAATACTAAGATATTACAAGATAGATATAATTATAAATATAAATATATAATTATAAATATAAGTATAATATAAATATAATATAATTATAATTATAATTATAAATAATGATTAATAAATAAATAAATAATATTAATAAATAAATAATATTAATAAATAAATAATATTAATAAATATATAATATTAATAAATAACAATAGTAAAGACTAATACTAATAAATATAAATTAAAAATAACAAACACTAACACTATTGAAACACCCCTAATATCCAATCACGTAGCCTCTTGTAAACCATGAGATTTGCATTATGGTAAAATATTGAATGATCGGAGTCTGGGAAAAAATGTGTATCGTAATTCGAGATATCATGTAAATCAAAGTCATCTAACAGTTTAAGCGTGTTTTGAACATGCACATTGTCATCTCCAGTGCCATGCATTATTAAAAATCTCTTATTCTTCCCAATAGACTCAACATCCGAAATGCGTGCCTCTTCGTATCCTTCATTATTATGTTTATCATCATTCTTGTTATCAGAATTATTAATATATGGTAAATGCATGTATCTTTCTGTATAAATTGAATCATATAATCTCCAATCTGTAACTGGTGCAACTGCCATTCCATATGAGAATACTTTCCCACCATCATTTTCTAACGTCTTTAAAGTCATGTACCCGCCATAACTCCACCCCCATATAGCGATTTTATTACTATCAACATATGGCTGTGATGCTATCCATTTACCAGCTTTTATTTGATCTTCAGATTCATATTTACCAAGATGATCTCTAACAATGTTTCTAAATTTTTGTCCTTTAAATCCTGTTCCACGTCCATCAACTTCAACAACTATCGTATCACTAACTGATGCAATATATTCTTGGAAATGAAATGAAAACCTCCTATTAACCGTTTGACTACCTGGTCCTCCATAAACATGAAATAATACTGGATATTTTTTATTCTTATCCTTCTCTATTTCTTCATCAAATCCTGTTGGATAAAGTATCCTAGCATTAAATGTTAAATTCCCACTAATTTCATCTTCTCCCGCCATTATTTCTAAATATTCTTCTCTATATAGTTTATTCTCTTCCTTAAGCTTCTCAAGTTTCTTCTTTAATTCTAAGTTCTCTGTAATAACCGTTTCGTCATTTGTAGAAAGATCAATTACAGTTTGCTTTGGAATATCAGGTCCCTCGTAATTTAATAATACATATCTTGCCCCTGAAGAAAATGATCCACTATAATATCCTTCTTTAGATGTATCAGATATTGCCCTTTTAGATGTACCATTCAAATTAACTTTATATAGATGTCTTTCCGTTGAATGCTCTTCTGTAGACAAATAATAAACTTCATTATTTTTTAAATCAACTTTTAGTGATTCAGAATCATCAACAACATCATAGTCACCATATGTAAGTATTGTTTTAGGTTTAGAATCATTAGCTGGAGAAAAATAAAGCAAATGTGAATATCCATCTACAATAGAAATGTCAATATATCCATCATATTCACGGCCATTGTTTGGATCAGCAGGTACATATTTATTTGAATGTGAAATTTCAAACCAGCCTTTCAATGTATGATTACTAGACAAATCATCCTCAGCAGAAGATAAAACAGGTTGCATTTCTTCATCTCTAGCTACACTACTAGTTCGAGTATTAAGATCCACAACAACAACCTCCAACCTATCAGATGTTCTATCAGTCTGATGAATTAATACTTCTGAATTACCAACCCAAAGCACATCTGTAATTAATCTTGTATTATCTTCAAAGCTACCTGCTGGTATTGAGAAAGCTTCAGCACTTTCGGTACCATTAATTTTTTCAACATCTTCAGCACTTGTAGTTTGATTTAATGATAAATTATCTGTGTTAACATACCACAAATTAACAATTGGATTAGATCGACCAGCTTTTGGATATTTAATATTTTGAAAAGTAGGATAAGGGTCTGTTGAAGTAGGTACTTTTACAAAGTATTCTAAAGCATAAGTGTCCACTAAAGATTCATTTGTACGTAAAAATGAAAGCCATTTACTATCAGGACTCCACCATAAAGCATTATTTCCTGCAAATACTTCTTCCTCATACACCCAGTCTGGTATACCATAAAAAAGTAAATCCCCACCATCATAAGTAATTTGATTAGATTTTATTAAATTATCTTTATTTTGTAAAGTTTCAACAGAGCAAACATGAAGGTTCCGATTATATACGTAGGCAATTTTTTTGCCAGAAGGTGACCATACAGCAAGATCAACTTGAGCTTCAGAATCATTTTCAATCAAAGGGGTAATAGTAATATTATTACTGTTATTAATATTTTCATCATTTAAAGATATTATAAAATAAGTACCAAAATAAGAATGTCTCCATTTTTTTTTATAATTTGTCATTAAAAGAGCATAATCCATTGAAGGTGAAATAATTAAATTTTCAACTAAGTAAGATTTATTATTATAATTTAATTTTGATCCATTAAATAAGGTTTTTTCATAATTATTATCAGCCCATTTTTTTAAAACATATCGGTAATCACTTGTGTCAGAATTAGTATTGTTTACAAGTTCAATAGAAATATATAAACCTTCTGAGTCATTTGTGTCTTCATTTAAATTAATCCATTTAATTGTTTTATGTTCAGAACGAAATTTACCCATTAGTACATCTTCTAAAGAGAATGGATTATTAATATCATCAAAGGGAATGTGACTTGGTGGGGTAGAAAGTAAAATAGTAGTATCAGACGTTGGAAAGGGTAAAGTTGAATTATGTTTTGAAGTATTTGTAGGTTTATTATTTGACGTAAAAGATATTGTTCCTCCATGGGAACGGATAAGTAGTATAATAAAGGCTATTGACCAAGCACCTACAAGAGTTGAAGTAAATATCCAACCAAATATGACACAAAATCTACCACACATTAAGTGTTTTGAACGTTTTTTAAATGTATTATTATTATTGTTATTATTATTATTATCTTTTTCAAAAGTTCCGTCATAGTCTGGATTTCCATTTTCCATTTCACCCAAATGGGAAAATACTGAGGAAGCTAAGGAATCACTAGATCTATTATGATTTTCATTTTCAGTCATATTATTTGTTAAAGATGAATATTTTTTATTATTGATCAAGTTGTGTGGATCTTTTGGACTGTTGTTAAGACCGTTGCTAAGCCCGTCTTCACGTCCATCTGCAAAACCGTCTTTAAAACCATCTAAAGATGGTTCCAAATATCGCTCTAAAGATGACTCTAAAGACGGTCCTCTTGTATCTGATAAACCTTCCATTTCTAATTTCTTATAACCCAAAGCACCAGCTGTAGCAAAACCAAATGATTTCTTCTTCAAGTTATGTAAACTTATATTATCCAAATAAGATAAAAACCCATCCCCACCTTTATTACTATTGTTATTATTATTATTATTATTATTATTATTATTATTATTGTTATTCCAAGTTTTATCTTCGAGTGCCATTACTATTTTCTAAGTAAGCATTAAAAGCATGAAAGCATAAAAATTATCCAAAAGTAGTTCAAATTCAGTGCCAATAAAAGCTTACAAAATGCTAAATAAATAAATGCTAACCGAAAAAACCCCAAAAATCACTCAAAAAAAAAAAAAAAAAAAAAAAAAAAAAAAAAAAAAAAAAAAAAAAAAAAAAAAAAAAAAAAAAAAAAAAACCGCAAAGAAATCAAAAAATACTAACAATACTGAAAATAATAATACTAACTTCTATGAAGAAAAGTATGATTATTCCCAAAAAAATCAGTTATATATAAAAAAAATGAGGTTAGTAATTTAGCCACAAAACAGTAAATCCTTTGGTTGTCATGGGACAATCCTTTGAACCCTTAGACTCCTTAGAATCCTTTATATTATTAAACCCTAATATACAAATATTTTAGCATAAATGGGTACGAAGTGAACATTTATGCAAAACATCAACAAAAAATAGTTGTTTTACGTTGTTATACGTTTTATTTTTAAAATTATACCCAAACCCTTATCGTTTTCATAGCGAAAATGTACTAATAGAAAATTGGTTTACTATTTTAGTAACTATTAAGCAAGGTTAGAAACTCAAATATGCAAATCAGTATCCCTAAAAGTATATAATTTTAATCCTGTCGTCTTGGTATCTTACATATTTACATTTTATTCACATGAATAAATATAAAATACAATTATATACTCAGATAAATATAATTTTTAATAAATACTGTATATAATTGAAAACAAGCATTATTATTGCTCTAGACATTGTTTTTTAAAAATTAAATTAATTTTTTTTTTGCTCTTTTGCTCTTTTGCTCTTTTGCTCTTTTGGTTTTCTTTGTTTTCTTTGTTCGCCTTTTTAAATTATTTTGTTAAGTTTCGCTTATTTTTATTCACTTTATATAGAAGACATCCTAAATAGGTAGCAATGACGAATACTATTAAATTGCCATAAAAGCATTTCGTTAACAGTAATAATTGAAAATTTTCGGCTAAATCAACTTTCAATAAGGAAATCAGGAGTAGTTCCAATATGTGGAAGAGCAGTAGTTAAAACTGAAATAGTCGATACTTTAGCTGTAGTAGTCATGTGTGAGTTAGAACAAGTATAAGTTGCAACAACAGTTGTGTTTGATCCAACTGGGTTGGTAGTAACAACAGTAGTAGGAGATGGCAATGGTCACTAGATGTATAAGTAGAAGAAATAGTGCTTAACCTATTAGAATGAGTGAATGCTTGTAAAATGTAGTATTTAATCAAATAGAATTAGTTTTAACTATAATTGTCTAAGAATGAAGTGGTCAAGAAGCTGTATAGTAGAAAGCTATCGTTCTGTGAGGAGAAACAGAAATAAGAACAACAGAGCAACTACAAGTTACTGAATCATAATAGGTATAAAGAGAAGAAATTGATATTGTACCTGTAAATGCTGAATATGTAGTCCTTGGAGGGCAAATAGTTTTATAGGAAGTATTTGCTGTTGTATATGTAACAGGATAAGTAATCACTTCAAAAGTAATGATTGTAATACCCGCAGTGATAGTTATATAAGTCAAAACATACTCGTCGCCAATATAGCAACAGTATAAAGGTACATTAATTGAAGCAGACGAGGCTGAATCAAACAAATTCTGAGTCCAAGCCAGTTGCACCATATATTGTTTTAATAACATATTGATCACTAGAATTGCTATCTATAGAACCTGTGTTATAAGTATTCCAAACATTAATATTAATTTTTCGTTTGCATTAGTTAAGTAAATAGTTGTAGGTGAAAGAAACACATAATATAAAATAGTATGGAATTGATTTTCAGTTATAGTTGCAGGTACGCTAGTAACGTATACTTCAGTTGAATACTCTACTGGCGAGTATACTACTACTACTTCTAATAGCCAAGTAGATATTACCCAAGTTACTAGCGATATATGTTGTTAAAGGGATATTACGTAATTCCGTAATATTATATCCTTTTATAATAGTTTTTATAGCAGGATAAGTATATGTTATAGTATAGATACTATCAAAATTTTGATCACGTTTAAAAAAATTTATTATAAACTTTTGAATATACTTCCTTTCATAAAATGAGATATAAAAATAAGTGAGCTCTCATCTTGAGATAGATAAGTAAAATAGCTCTTAAATTAAAAATGTACTATTATTATTATTATTATTTTAACATAAGATAATTATATAACAATAAAAAAATGCACTGAATAAATTTCGATACTTTATTCAATGTGCCAAAACCGCCCCTTATATATAACCATATCAACAAGAGCATTATTAAAAAAAAAAAAAAAAATCAAGTAATCATATTGTGACTTAAAGTTAGTATTAACTATAATAAACACAAAACAAAACAAAATAAGAATAAAATTAATTAATTAAATTAATTAAAAAATGAACATCTTAATAGCAAAACATAAAACACATACCAAAACCCAAAGCAATACTTATTACCTGTACAAAAGTTTGGATTCAATAAATTATAAATAATAATAAATAATAACAAATATGTAAATCTATTTAGTTTATTTTTGCGCTCTATTTTTCGATTGCAATGTTATAAACCCTATTCTATTGTATTTAAGCCTTCTTGGCTTGCTTAAACAAGGCTTAAACAAGTGATAGTTTTTCATTTATAGTACAACAATTCAGTCCAGTATTATTTTCATTTCCAATTCATAATTATGATTTAATTATATCATGCTTTTTAATACGTTTAATATTACGTTATATATATATATATATATATATTTTTTTATTTAGTTTAACTTAATAATAAATATCTTCAATAATTTTCTTTTTATATCTATTTTCAACCTTATCCTATTTTATTTCATTTTATTTTATATACTATAACTACATCTAAATTATTGTCTACTAATTCTTTTATTATATTATCAGAGCTTATTACATATATCTACTTTATAAAACAAATATTATTAAATAACTACAGTGGTCTTAAATATATATAAAAGTTCTATTATTTTTGTATACACATTTTTCTATAATTAAAAAACCACGACATAAATATTCATATCTAAATTAAAATTCTTCGAAATTCTCTAACTATTTACGTTCCTATCTAATTTGCAGCATAGACAGCATATAATAATTAAACAGAGTTTTACATTATGTCATCACATTATCATTCATTTTTTTAATATTATAGTATACTGTATGACGGGACCCCACCCTCGCTACCCCTATATTAAAAACATGATTCACTTGTGAACATTAATAACAATGCTCAACTCTGTCTAATTGCACGCTTGAAGTAAACGGCTTTTGAGTGCACTTAGAGAGAGCCAATTAAACAGAGTTTATTATACTAGTAATAATTCTAATTGTGAACAATTAAATAGTAATACTATATACGGGAGTATCATATCCATTAACAGCTTAAAAACTAGAACCTGCCCAACCCTGCTTCTAGCCAGTAAAAGTTAAAAAACTAAAACCCTAGGTTCTAACAAGAATTTGGGCGTCTGGTGTAGTTGGTTATCACGTCCGCTTAGCATGCGGGAGGTCCCCGGTTCGATTCCGGAGTCGTCCATTTTTTTTATTATACTGTACAATATTGTTAGAATCTATTTTTGGTTTTACGTAAAATGTACTTATATATAAACTAACTTCCATATTGTATTTATTATCTATATACAGTTAACGCTGTCTAATTGCACACCCTCGGTGGACAAGTTTGGTGTGCAATTAGGCAGCGTGCAATTAAACAGTGCTCACTGTAATACACAATTGCCGTCACACGTAGAAACTCAGAACCCCCGAAAACCCAGCACCCCGCAACAACAGTGAAAACGTTACCTCACACAAACAAAATTAAGTATGACATTAAATATCAAAAAAAAATTCCTCTTATTGTAATTGAAAATAATTATCCTCTAATCTATTCTCTCAACTTACCAGACAGTCAATCAACTATAGAAGTTCAAAATGAAATGCAATACTTTACATTTTAAATAACTTCTTTCAAGCAAACAATGAAACAGTAAATACTTTACAAGAATATTAAACAAACTTCTCCTTCGTTTGATACTAATTTTAATATATTTGATTTGGATGATATTTTTCTTTAGAGGAAAATGTCTTAGGGCTACTGGTAGCAGAAATTAAATCATTCCGCAAACGTACTGATTTTAATTATAGTTTTTCGGATATAAACCAAAGCTACGAAGACAAAATTAAACATTTCAAATAAAACAGGTTGGCAGATTTATCAGCCAACATGGATTTAATTATGAAATGTGTCGCATAGAAAAGGATAAGCAAATTGAAGCATACACAAAAAAGACTTTTGAGAAATAGATCAAGAAACTAAATGAGATCATTTTAGAGAATCATATTAAAAAAAAGTATATATTTTACAATCATACTTTTTTATAAATATGGTGAATTGTGTGCATACTGGTATTTTATGAGCATTTTGAAAAAAAAGTTACAACGTGTGAACATTATTGACCCCAAAAAATTTAGTCTTCGTTTTGTTTTTGTTATTTTTTAAAACTTAATCAACAGCCTGAGCCCGCATACTATTATAAGTTATTATCTAAATAGGAAGAAAAATTGTCTACACAGTTTAAAGTGCAAGACAAGCTATATTTATATTCAAATGTAAACTATATAAAAGTATATACAAGTATATAAAAGTAATATAAAACATTACATATAACAATTAAAACAAAATAACCGTAAAGTATTAAGTATAAAACAAAACAATAGTGAGAGTAAAAGCATATTAGACACGACTAAGATAAGCTTTATAAAAAAGCTTGAAACATATCATTAAGTATTAAATAACCGAGAAATATATCATAAGTAAAACTTAGGGTTTATCATGTGCTTAGAATCACATGACTTAAATGCTTCACTTATCGTAACAAGGATTGCATTTGGTTACCTGAGCAATAGAAAAGTGCGTAATATTTTTGAAAACGGATATGAAATCGTATAGCTGGCGGTAGCGGCGAGGAAAGTTTGCCCAAAAGCAAGGCCGGGCGAGACCCTATTCCGTTGCCGTGTACAGTATTTATAATCATCAAGACATGAGTAATAAATTGATTTTAATTTCGTGATCGGAAAAATTAAAAATTACCAGTATTTAATTAATAATAATCCGATTATTTTTATTTATTTAAACGGAAAAACTAAAATATACAAAAATACAAGCAAATATAATAAAAAATAATATAAAATAGCATAAAATAATATAAAATATTATAAAATAATAATTTATTTAGTTTATTAATTATGTCAGAAGTTAATGCTTCAAGTTCTTCATCTGCTTCTCAAACTACAGGTTCAAAACAAGGTATCTAGTATATAATATATAATTTATTATTTGGTCTTGGTTACCATGTTAATTATAATTTAT
Organism: Ascobotryozyma cognata; assembly: GCA_030565755.1. Lineage (NCBI taxonomy): Eukaryota > Fungi > Ascomycota > Trigonopsidomycetes > Trigonopsidales > Trigonopsidaceae > Ascobotryozyma > Ascobotryozyma cognata. Next base: position 28,424 of record JAJMCY010000093.1, read on the forward strand.
GTATATTTAGAAACTTTATTACTAAATATATTTTTTTATTTTTTATTTTTTATATATTTTTTTTATTTTTTTAATTTTTTAATTTTTATAGTTTCTTCAGGTCAAGTTAAACCTTGCTGTGTGTGTAAACCTGAAAAAGCAGCTAGAGATGAGTGCATGCTTTTAAATATTGATGGTAATATTGCGTGCAAAGATCTTATTGAAGCTCATAGGAAGTGTATGAAGGGTTATGGATTTGATGTATAATTTTGATGTTTTATTTCATAATTCATAACTAGTAAAATATTTTATTTATAGACTAAGGATGTTTGGTGTATCGTTCATTTATAAAATAGTTTTTTTTCACTGTATATATTAAATTATTAAATTAAATTATTAAATTAAATTATTAAATTAAATTATTAAATTAAATTATTAAATTATAATTTTTGGTTTTTTTCTTTTAACAAAAAATTATCCTTGCATAAAAATAAAAAATATAAAATGCATTTTTAAAAATTACCGTACATTATTAAACTACCATACATAATAAAATATTAAAAAATTAAAAAGTTGCATAAAATAATAAGAAGCCTACCATTAACTATCCCACTTAGTTCGGTTCAGTAATTGAATTTCTTAAAATTCTAAAAATGTTGAACCAAAAGTATAGTAAAAATACATGAAAACATCCTGCAGATACAAGTGCATTAGTAACAGGTAATAAATCTGGGAATCTTTCTCTAATATCATTAGTTTGAAAAACTTCTAGTAAATGAACTAAAATAACACCTAAATAAGCCAAAAAAGTAAATAATTTAAGAATTAAAGGTTTAGGTAGTTTGTATCCACCAGTAAGCCAAATCCAAAAGATAAAATATACAAAGTATTGAAGTTGTAATTTTTCCTGAGATAATAAAGGATATAAACTAAAAGTTGCAATATTATTAAAACAATATAACATAGGGTGTATTTCTGAAGCAACAATTTCATCTGAAGTAGATAAAGAAAAAAGCAACGTGGCAGGCATTAAAGGAAGTAAGATTGTCTTTTCGTGTACGTGGAAAGAAAATAAGAAAAAACCTAAAGAACATGAAGCTAAAGACCAAAATAAAATTTTTTTAGTAGGATATGCAAATATTGCAAAGCAGGGAATTGAAATACTTAAAAGGGTTGCAATTAAAGTGAATAATTTAAGAGTTTCAGGGGTATACATATTTCTAATTTTTATTAATACATTTAAAGCACACCAAAAACTAGCAACTTTACCTTCCCATAAGCCACGTTCAAAAGGGAAAATTCTAATAAATGATTGCTTTAAAGTATCCAAACCACCAAATATTACAAGTGGAGCAAATATAACAATAAAAGAAATAATTACAGATATTGAAATAGAGAAAAGTCTAAGAAAAGATATACGTGGATGTAAACAACGACCTAAAAGATAAGAAAATATTATTGGACTATAATACAAAGCCATTTGTTTATAACATAAGGAAGAAACGAATAAAATACTTCCTGTTATAAAATTATCATTTAAAAAATTTATTATTGATAATAAAGATAATCCTAACATGACAGAATTATATTGAAAATGACCGTGATCAATTAAAATTAAAGCAGGTTGTAATAAAATAGTAGTTAAAGCAATATTTCTTTGAAGAAATGAAAGTGAATTTAAAGAAATTTTTGAAGAAATAGTAGTTCTATTATGAAGAAACCAATAAATGGCAGGAATATAAAATATTAATTCACTTAATATTACAGTAAATCTCATAAAAGTTTTTAAATTTGCATCTTCATAACCTCTAGAAGTATTTAAAGCAAACCAATTTTTATTTATAAAAGAACCAACAAAACCAATAATATAACTATGATAAGCAGTTAAAGGAGGATAATCTAAACCCCACCATTGTAAATCATAAGTGTACCATTCTTTTATAGGTAAATAATTTGTTATTTCCATCCAATGTCTTTGAGCTTCAAAATCACCAAACAATGGTTTAATTCCTTCACCAGAATAGGGACCTAATGATATTGCAAATCTGAAAATCAAAGCAAATAAAAGAATAAGTTTGCCCAAAACAATCTGAGCTGAGCTTGGTTGAAATGGTTTAAGTAAAAATTTTAAAGGGGATAGTGAATTATCATCTATGTCATCTATATCTAAAATTTCATTAGAATTATTATCAATTGAAATTTTTTTTAAATTTTTATTCTCTAATATATCATCATCATTTTCAATGTATAATTTTTTTTTATTTTCTTTAATGTTTGTATTAATTTTTACACCCTGACTTGAAAGATTACTATAACTGATATTTTCCTCACTTCTTTTATTTCGAACTCTCGCTGCCGCAGACATAGTGTTTTTTAGTTTTTAGTTTTTTTATATGTAATATACATTTATTTATATTATTTAATTTTTATTTATATTTAATTTATTTATATTTATATTTATATTTATATTTATATTTATATTTATATTTAATTTTTATTTATATTTAATTTTTTAAATATATTCTTGGCTCTTTGTTACCCTAATTTGTGCTTCAATCTTGACTGCAAGTAAAGCAAAATGAATACGAATTATTATTATTTATTATTATTTATTATTTATTATTATTTATTATTATTTATTATTATTTATTATTATTATTATTACGTATATTTAAATACAAATTGAATAAATTCAATTTGTATTTATTATTATTACGCGTATTTAAATACAAATTGAATAAATTCATTTGTATGGTTAATTATTCTTAGGTTTCCAATAGGATTTGTATCTTTATCTTCTTTCTATCTTTTTGTTTTTCCCCTATGTCAAAATCAATATTTTGTATTTTTCATTTTTTATATAGCATGTATTGATTTTTTATAATAAATTAGCTTTTCCCCTATGTCAATTTTATAATTTTGTGTTTTTCATTTTTTATATAGCATTTATTGATTATTTATTGTAAATTAGTTTTTCCCCTGTGTCGATTTAATATTTTTTACTTTTTATTTTTACTTTATTTTTATATAGCATTTATTTTCCCCCACCACATAATTTCTAGTCAAAATAATATCATTATTTTTTTTATTTATTTTTTTATTTATTTTTTTATTTATTTTCCTTATTTATTTTGCCACCGAATTTTATTGTGTTTTTCTGAATT
>JAJMCY010000094.1:0-31542 GCA_030565755.1 Ascobotryozyma cognata
ATAAATAAATAAATAAAAAAATAAATAAATAAATAAATAAATAAATAAATAAATAAATAAATAAATAAATAAATAAATAAATAAATAAATAAATAAATAAATAAATAAATAAATAAATAAATAAATAAATAAATAAATAAATAAATAAATAAAATAAAACAAATAAAACTGTAATATGAAATCTAAAAGTAAAATTAAAAAATATAGTCACAAAGAAATCAAATTATTCAGTAAATCGTAATTTAATATATATAGAAAATATAAATAAAATATAAAATATAAAATATAAAAATAAAACATAAAAATAAAACATAAAAATAAAACATAAAAATAAAACATAGAAAAAATTAAAAATAAAAATAAAAATAAAACATAAAAATAAAACATAAAAATAAAACATAAAACATAAAACATAGAAAAAATTAAAAATAAAAATAAAAATAAAAATAAAATGAATTAAACACACAAATACAACCAGTAGTTGAATACTATGCAGATATGCAGTATCATCTGAAATATACAATAAATAATGATTATAATCCAGTATTTTTTGGTATTCTAACATTCAAGATTATGTCAAATTGAAACAGTAAAAACCACCATAATAAAGTTAACTTAATAAATAAATAAATAATTAATTAATTAATTAATTAATTAATTAATATATAATTGAATTCTATGTAATTTATGGGAATTATTAAAATAATTTTTTATTTCTGGTATTATTTGGTATTACTTGGTATTATTTGATATTTTATAATGAAATTACAACAAGTATGAATTAATAGTGAGGTAAATTTACTATGTAATTTATACAATATGGTATTTTATTATTTTATTAGTATACTATTTAATTATTTTTCTTATTATTTTTTATTATTATATATAATTACTCGATTATTTAATTATTTAATTATTTGTTCATATTTTCCTATTTTAATGTAAAAATCTCACCTGGTATATGAAAAGCCTGCGTTATTCCAGCAGTTATAAATAATATTTTAAGAAAATGCATTTTTTAAAAACTATTTCATTACAGAATATTAAAAAATATTAAAAAATATTAAAAAATATTAAATAAATAAAAAAAAAAATTAAAAAATTAAAAAAAGCATAAAAAAAAATCATTAAATAATTACTCGTACAACCCTGGTCTAGCAACAATACTAAATTGAAATCCAATGGATTCCAATGGAATCTACTATAATTTGAGGTTTCCAATAGAATCCAGATATTTCACTTGGAAACCAAATTATTATTCAGTATGGAGTATATTTTTCTTTTCAAATATAAAATTTAATTGGATTCCTATAGGATACAACAATATTAATTGGAATTTATTGGAATCCTTTATTACTATCCAAAACTCATCTAATGATTATATACTTAGCATTTATATTTATTACTATTACTTAATATTATATATTATATATAATTATTTACACTATAGTTTACTATAGTGTAGTGTGTGCCCCCTCAAGATACACTTTGGAAACCTGATGCGCTATTTCAAGACGTAACTTTAAAATCAAATTATCAACTGTAACCTTATCTTTCCCGCTCTTAATAGAATTATTGCTCATAAATGTATATACATCTTTTAAACTATTTTTATAATTTTCTTCATCCTCTTCCCAATTTCTTAATCCACCTAACAAAACTATCAACTGTTGTGTATCAAAAATAATGCTATTATCTACAATAATATCAAGATTATTATTTTCATTATCATTATCATCATAACCAGTTGTACTTGCCTCAAGTAATCCGAATACATTATAAAATAATAAACCAATTAATCTCTTTGGTAAATATGGAAATGTAATTAATGATAATAAATAATTACCAGCTAATTTTAAATCTCCGCTATCCCTATGCTGATAATATAATATTAATACTATCAATGGAGATAATATCTCTCTTAATCCTTTAGTACAATTTTCTATTGTATTACAATATAATAAAATCTCTTTTTGAGATACATCTTCTATTTGTTTATTATTCATTAATGTTTCTTCAAAATACTTCCATAATAAATCTTTTGCAAGTGTCTTGCTTCTATTTTCTATAGCAAATTTAATTGCATCAAGTTTGAAGGAGTTTGAAAAGAGTTTTCGGCTCCATGTCTGTTGTTAGTATAAATTATATATTGATTATAGTATGCTAATAGCATGTTATAATTGCATTGCAACTATTTATTCAAATACATGTATACAATGTATACGTATGTGTGTACATGTATATAAATATGTAAATAAATACACACAATGCGCCAATTATAATATGCTGCATGGCATATTATAATTGACGCATTGTTTATGTATAAAATTCCACTCACCCTAGATATCACCAAATACTCCGCCTGCAATCCCAAACGCTTACAAATATCCAATAATTCATTAGCAACCTCTGTTGATTTTATATTATACCTAGTTATAGCATTACCAATAGCATCACTTGCTTCATCTAAATCTAAAGAAATAAGATAATCAATTCCAAAAAAAAAAGTCTTTGGATTTGATAAACATTTAATACCATGTTGTAATATTAACCAATCTCTTATACCTAAATTATCAGATAAATCTAAATAATCAAGCAAAAGACCATGTCTTTCACATAAATCTGCTAAATGAGCAGCAATACATAAATCTAAACTTTCAGTTAAAGCTAAGAATTTTGCAATATTACCAAGTAAAATATTAGAAACAATAACTTCCCATAATATATTAATATTCATAGGATGTGTATTAATTGATAAATAATAATAATGTGATAATTGATTTATATCAGAATCATGTAATAATAACAAAGCAGCAACACTTTCATACCAAGTATTTGAAAATTTTATAATTGTTTCACTATTACCTCTTAAAATCATTGTTAAATTTTTAAATCCTCTTTTAATATCACGATTTTCAATAAAATCAATTTCATCATCAAGCTCAATAACTTGTGCTCTCCAGTCTAAATATTCTGATGAAAATGTTTTAAAAGAATTAAAATTAAATGATTTTAAAAGTAAAATTATAATATTCAAACATTTTATTGAACTTGGATCAATAATTTCAAATCCTCCATCATTTAATGTATTTGCACATGGTATAAAAAGTCCTCTTAATGCACAACGATAGATATAATCCCAAAAATATGGATATTTAATTGGTGGTTGGCACATCATAATTGATTTTGCTTCTTCTGTTGATGGTTCAGGATCTATTCTATTAACCCAGTCCATTAATCCTTTTGATATACCATCTGGATTTGTATTAAAATAAATTATTCCAATACACTCTGCAATTACAAATGCATCAATTAAATCATTTGTTTCTAATAAAGGTGTATTTAAAATCAATGAATTTAAAAATTTTAACATAATTTTAAAAAATCTAGGTGAAAAATCCTTTAATGTACCAGGGGTATTTGGTGGTAATTCCCTTCCATTTAAATTCCTTAAAGGTATATCAACTTCATTTAAATTTTCAAAAAAATCATGAAACTTACAAATTAATTTAAAATATTCCTCTTTATCATAACTATCAAAACTATTAATTAAAAATATTTTATTTTCAATTTCATTTTCAATTTTCTGATTTTCCTTCTTATCGTTACTTATATCTGAAATCCACATTATTCCTTCATTTTTTAAAGGGTGAAATTTAAATTTTATTGTACGATCCTTTTTTTGCCATTCTAATAATTTTCCTGCTTCAATTGGTGCATTTGGCATATAATAAATTAATGCCTTTTCATCTTCATTAATATAATCATTTCCATCCTGGTCACTAATTTCCTCATTAGTAGAACTTTTGTTACCAATTGTATCCATTGTTTCCATTGTATCCACAGTATTAACTGTATTTAAATTATTTTGGAAGCCATCATCTTCCGTGATTTCCTTACCAAATTTAAAATCCATTTGAATATGGATATTTAATAAATATTAATATTTATTTTTATATTAATTTTAAAACAATGATTTATTGATGGTAAAGAAGAGTTTACTTCACAAGATTTGAGTTCTGGTATGAGGTATACAGGACTTTGGTATGTAATTTACTCACAATATTGTTATAACAACTATCGCTATGCCAACTAAAATATCATTGGTATAGTGATGGTTGCTATTAGATACACGTTGTCATAGCTATTGTTACCATAGTATCGATTATAACAACACACTAAAAAATATTAAAAAATAAAATTAACTTCATTTATTGGAAATTTGAAATATGAAATTTGGAAAATAAACTTTGATTGTACAAACGTAACTAGTAGAAAAAAATAAAAAAATAAAAAAATAAAAAAATAAAAGATAAAATAATTAAATAATAAAAAATAAATAAATTAAATAATAATCTACTATAATGTGCAAAAATAATTATAAATATATAATATATAGTATGTAAATAAAAAAATAAAAAAATAGTAATTAATAATTAATAATGTAGTAAAATAATAAATTAATAAAGTTGCACAATGATCGTGGTAACATAATAAGAATACAAATAAATGCAAACAAAAAAAAAATAAATAAATAAATAAATAAAATAAAATAAAATAAACAAAACAAAACAAAACAGAATAGATAAGTAACGTAGATAAGTAAACAAGATTAGAGAAAAAAATAGAAAAGATATTATATAAAAGATATTGTAGAAAGAAAAGAAAGAAAGAAAAAAAAAATAAAAAAAAAAAAAAAAAAAAAAAAAAAAAAAAAAAAAAAAAAAAAAAAAAAAAAAAAAAAAAAAAAAAACACAAGCCACAACATATCGTATCATATAAGATAGATCCATAAATAAATAAAGAAATAAATATTAGTTTGTTTTAAATTTTGGTTTTTAATTTTTATTTATATTTTGCTGTATCCATTTTATAAAGAATTTTGTTTAGTGAATTCAATCATTTAATTTTATAATATTGCAATATAATGCAATATAATGCTCATTTAGATATCTCTGAAAAAACTGAAGTATCGTTTTCTTCAGCACGCTTCATAAGTTCTTGTGCCTTCTTAATTGATATAGTAGGAGTAACACAAGAAGATATAACTGGAACTGAATCATCACGATCTATTGTAGCCTTCATTAAAGCACCCATCCAAGCTTTCATTTCCTCTTTTGTATCAACAGCAAAATAATGAACTTTTGGTACTGTAAACGTTACACCTTTTCTTGATCCTGGTCCTGGTGGCATTATTTTAAAACAATATCTACCTGATCCAGTTCCAGCCGCATATAATGCAATAAGTTTATCTTCACCATCAGTTAAAGGAAGAACACTATGACAATTAATATCTATTAGTCCTTTTTCACGTATATCCTTTTCAGATACAAAATATGATAATCTTGTACCATTTAATACAAAATAACGTGATTTCCATGTACCAACTTTAAGTGCACCTGCACCCTTTTTAGACATCCAACCATAAAAATCTGCATCTTTTATAGCTTGTTTAGGTGTTATATCTCTAATTCCTTCTAAAAATGCTGAAGTATTCTTTTTAGAATTAGATTTTTTCTTTAATGTTAATTGTCTTTGCCAATCACCTCCAGATAATGTAGACGATGAATTTCCATTTTGTGCTGAATTTTTATGTGCTAAAGAAGTAGAACTTGATGGATAAAAAGGGACGCTATGGTGACTATTGCTGACATTTAAATTTGAATGTAAACTTGAATGGGTATTGTTATTAGACATTGAATTGCTTCGAATGGTACTTTTAGTTGTAGTTGTAGTTGTAGTTGTAGTTTTATTTGAATTATTATTTGTATTTAAATTTGTGTTTAAACTAGTGTTTGAATTAGTGTTTGAATTAGTAGTTCCATTTATTGCTTTTGTTGCAGTTCTTGGAGGAGTATGAATCATATTTGCATGAAAAACATCACTTGATTTTCGTCTTTCTCTATCTCTATCTCTAATTTGTGTACGAAATACACTTGTAGTTGGTGAAGTTGGACTTTCTTCATAAACTTTTGATATTCCTCCTATTATTGGAGTTACAGGTTGTGATTCAGTACGTTCAGTAGAAAAACTAGCTTCAGATGAATGAAGTGGATTAACAGCTACACCTGAATCTGAAGTATGTGTACTACTTGCTGTATTTGGTTGATCATTATTTGAAATATAATTTGAATAATCTGTATTCAAATTTGAATGACCATTAGAAGTGAGTGAAGAAGTTGGATTTAAGTTTGAAGAGAATCTATTATTATTTGATCCAGGTGAAGATAATGCAGGTGAAGATATATCTGCAGGATTTGGCGATAAAACATAAGAACGGAGTCTAATAATTTCTTGATGAATTTCAAAACGGGGACCAAAGATATTAATATCTAATTCTTTTAAATGGTTTAGTTCTAAAGCTAATAAAGTTTTTCCATATATTTTATGTTTTATAAAGCAGTTACAAATGACTGGATCAAATCCTAGGGATTCGAAATGATTTGAAACTTGAATTGGTGTCCAATTAAGTATGTCATAATTTGGAAGGGTTTGTGTGTTGTTATTATTGTTGTCATTATAAGACACGTTAGGAGACAATGAGGGGACAAAATCAGTATTATTTGTTGTTGAGGGGATTGAAAGATTTGAATCAGTAGTCCTTAGAGCATCTATCGCGTTTTCAATATCATTTAAAGTTGCATCTACCGAAAGTGGTGTTTCATTAAATGTTTGATTATGATTGTAGGTTTGGTTAAAGTTTTGACCATGATTTTGACTATAATTTTGGTTTTGATTATAACTCTGATTATAACTTTGATTATAATTTTGATTATAATCTTGACTATAATTTTGATTATAATTTTGGTTTTGACTTCGACTTTGATTTTGATTTTGATTTTGATTTTGATTATAATTTTGATTTTGATTGTGATTACTATTTTGACTACTATTCTTACTATGATCGCTATGGTCGTTTTGAAGATATAAAGGTGAGACTTGATTTGTATTGTCTATATTATAATTTTTAAGATCGATTCTTGAATGTTCTTTTTCTATTGAAGGGATAAAAGGTGGTTCGATATTGTCATTAGAGTCATTTAAAACCAAACTTTTTACTGTATTTGCAGGGGTGATTTCAGTAGTGTTTGTAATTATATTTGTATTGGTATTGGTGTTGGTGTTGGTATTGGTATTTGTATTCGTATTTGTATTATTGATACTTGTATTTGTTGTATTTTTTGTATTAAACATAGAAAGATTGTATGAATCCACTGGGACAGTATAAACATGTGGAAACAAACCAGCTTTCTTTGTTTTTGTATTTAAACCAAGAAACCAACCATCACCAAATCCTTCATCAGTCTCGATTACCTGAATAATTGTTCCTTTATCAAAACTCACTTCATCTTCGGCCCTTGCTGTAAATTTGTGGATAGCTATCCTTTCGATTTTTCCCATACTAAAGGAAAAACTATACACTACTAAATAGTGTATAGTTTAAAAAAATAAATAAATAAATAAGTAAGTAAATAAATATCAAACTAAATGCTAAATGTCAATACTGTTAGTAATAAAAATAAATAAATAAAAAATAATCAATAAAATTAATAAATAAATAAATAAATAAATAATAATTAAATAATAAATAAATAAATAATAAATAAATAAATAAATAAATAAATAAATAAATAAATAAATAAATAAATAAAATTAATTAATTAATTAAAAATAAATAAAATATTTAAAAAATAATTAAAAATAAATAAAAAAAATTAAATAAAAACAAAACAAAACAAAATAAAATAAAATAAAATAAAATAGAATAAATCAATAGTATAATATAACAGCAAAGCTTATGTAATTATTATTCCGCATGGATTATGTAATGTTTTATTAAGAGTAAAAATAAAGAAAATAAAGAAAAACAAAAAAATAACCCACAGAAAAATAAAAAAAAATATTAATAAATAATAATTAATAAAAACAACACAGTAAAGCAACAAAAATGAAACAGTGAAAAAGTAAAATAAAATATAATAAAATATAATAAAATATAATAAAATATAATAAAATATAATAAAATATAATAAAATAATAAAATAATAATAACAACAAAAAGTCACAGTATAGAATCTATACTGTGTATATTTATTGTAGAATGCGTTTTCTATGTTTAGTTGCTATGGTTTCAACCATGTTGCTATGAAGTTTAACGAAGTTTAACAAAAATGTATTACTATATATTGGTACTTACTAATATAGAAGTGTGGTTTAGTAATGTATATATATATATATATAGAATAGTAAGACAATAGAATATAGTAATTAATAATAGAATAATATATAAATATATAAATATAATGTAATATAATAATTGATAGTGTAGTAAATATATTATATAAAAAGTATAAAAAATAATTATGGCAACTATCCAATGTGGCTTATTTATATACTTTCATATACACACAGTAAAAAACTTCAAACTTTAATGTCTTAACAATTCTTTCTATTTTCTGTTTCTATTTCTATTTTTATGTTTCTTATGTTTCTTATGTTTCTTAACTTTTTTTTTTTTTTTTTGGTTTCTTAGCTTTTTGTTTCTTGTTTTATTCTATCGCTATTGTGGATAATTGTAGTTTGTAATGGCGTTTGGCTGATTATATAATATATTCTTTGTCGGGGATATAGTTTGCTACATAATAATTGATTAAATATTTGTAATAATTGATTTTCTATTAGGTAATGAATAAATTATTATTACATAACATATGCACTCGTATATATATACGTATGTATAATTACCTAACGCGTTATATAATTTTACATCAAATGCTTGCATTTTATACATGATATGCACTAATGTTTACTATGTATTGTTATTATTCACTTATTATTATATATTATCTATTATTATATTATTTATTATATACTATATACTATATACTATGATAGATTATATACTATGATTTATTATTATCTATATAAATCCAATGTTGCTAACAACGTAGTACAGGCAACGAGATCAAAACGTGTTCTTTTATTTTTTTTTTTTTTATATTATAAATTATATACTATACAATTTTATATTATTTTATACACTTCATAATATATATTATATATACCCTTTATATTATATATTATATTATATTATATATATATAACAAAATAGAATACTTTATTTATTTATATTGAATCGTATACAATGATGCTTAAAGAAACATTGTCATGGTGATGTAGTATCTTCTTCTTATATATAAATCAAATTGAATTTTTTTGTTTGTATACCTTTTTTATTTTTTTTTTATCTTAATTTTCCTAGGCACCATCACCATAGTAACAACGCAAATCAGAAAATCTCTAACTCATCTCAAAAGCATGAGATTTTTAAGTTTTTCTAGTTCTGTGAGATAATTTATAAAAGAAAAAAAATAACTTAAACACGATAGCTGTCTTATTTTGATTTACACGGTTGAGTTTAGTCAGCTGTGCGGGTGATAAAAGTATTTTATAAGTATTTATATACAATTTTATAAATATTAGAGTAGTTTATTATAAAATACACTGTAAGTAGAATCAGATCGTAATTATGTCGTAATTACACATAAATGCACGGTAAATTTAGATGACTTTCATATCAAATGATTCACCATGCAGGCTTTGTATAAAATAGTATCCATCTGTAATGATTGTTTATTATGCATTATATAATGCATATAATACATATAATACATATAATACATATAATACATATAATACATATAATACATATAATACATATAATACATATAATACATATAATACATATAATACATATAATACATATAATACATATATAAAGCAGTATCAAACACGCTTATAGCAAGCAACATACTTTTCTCCTCCATTTCTAGCAACCTTTTTCCCCTCTTCTGTATCATTTAACATTAATTTTACACAATTATCATTATTTTCCCATTCCTTTGATAGTCTTTCAAATAGTGGATGTAAATTTAAATGATCAACCATCCATAAATGTAAATCATATACATCTGTAATTGTATATAAAACACCATTTGGACGTAAAATATAAGCATATTCTGATAATAATTCATTAGTAATAATCCTCATTTTATGTTTCCTTTGTTTAAAATGTGGATCTGGAAAACAAAAAAACATTTTACATAATTGTCCTTTAGTAAAAAAATTTGGTAAAAATTTCATTGCATTTCCCCTTAAAACTGCTATATTATTATATTTATTTTTACACTCAATAGAATTATTTTGGCACCGTAACGCTATAATTCTATCTTGTACATATTGTGTAATTTGTGATCTAATCTCCATTCCTAATATTAATTTTTCTGGAAATTCTGTTGCTAATGAAATTAATAATCCACCAAATCCACATCCAATATCAGCAATTTCAACCATATTTTTATGTTCACTATTAATACTATTTCCATTTTCATCAAAATAATATGGATATAATTTATGCCAATTCATTTGTTCAGGATTTACTGGATAATCCAACATATGATCCGAAAATGGATTCGAATGTGCCCTTTGTCTATAGTATTTTTTCTGTAATGTTAGAGGCAGTCATGATAAATATACATAATAATTATGATATTGAACAATTAAAAAATAAATAAATAATAATTAATAATTAATACACAATTAATCAATTAATTAAAAAACATCATAAAAACACTACAAATTTCGGTGGCAAATTTAAATAAGGAAAATAAAGGAAAATAATATTGATATCAATTGACTAGGAATAAATGTGGGAGAAAATAAATGCTATATAATAAAAAAGAAAGACAAATATTGAAAATGACACAGAGGAAAAACAAAAATAAGAACATAGAACAAAGAAACCCCGTGGAAACCCAAATAGAATAAATAAAATAAAAGATAAATCCTATTGGAAACCAAGGAGATAAATAAGTAAATAAATAGATAAGTAATAGATAAAAAATCATAAATAATTAATAAATAAGTGATAATTAATAAACTCACCTTTGGTAATTTAATCTTTTCGTCATTTGAGATATCAGTCCCAGGTTTAATTTCTCCAAGTTTTTCTCGTTTTTTTCTTTGTTTTTCCCGATATTCCTGTCGTTTATGTTTAACAATTGTTGTTTCCATACTTGAACTTTCTTTGGAATCCGTTGGATTACTAGATTCATTTGAATCTTTTGTTACTTCATCATCTGCAGACATATTCAAATAAAATATTTAAATAAATAGATAATTAAATATACACTATAATATCTATAAAAAAATCAATACCGATTGTAATAAATTGTATAAACGGATTTTCAATCGGTTAAAAACGAAAATTTTTATTAAGTACAATCTATGTTCGTTTGTTACCTCTTCAGAAAACGTTTTACTATGTATTATGAAAACCGACAAAAGCCGGGTAAATGTCTGATCTGTACAGGTTTTTGTCAGGACAGAAATGAACAGGCGACAATAGAAGCAAAAATACGTTCATTGGAGTACAAAAATGAGTTAAAATCTTGTAAATTCGTTAAATTTTTTATCTATCTTTTCTTATTATACTATCTAGTAATGAAAATAATAAAGATGTAATAATAAATAATAAATATTAAATATTAAATAATATATAAATTTAAGTTGTTATTTCTGTATTGTTCTTAATTTGATTTTCATTCTTTTTTTTTTTTTATTTTTTTTCTTTTTCATTTTATATATTTTATTCCATTTTATTTCATTTTATTATTTTTATTTTTTTATTATATTTTATTTTATTATTTTTATTCCATTTTAATCATTAATACCCGTAATTCTATGTTATTTCATTTATATTTTACTTTCTATCCCAATGTCAAATCGTTATCTTTTTATTCACCTACGCTAAAGCACTTTCACCTTCTTGCGATAATGAATAAAACTCACTATTTTTATTAGCTAATAAATTTTGTGGTGTATCAAACTCAACAACTTCTCCCTTTGATAATACAACTATACGATCAGAATCCATAATTGTATTTAATCTATGCGCAATTGTAAGAATTGTCCTATCTTTAAATTCACTTCGTATTGTTTGTTGAAGAACTTGATCTGTTTGAACATCAACAGCAGCTGTTGCTTCATCTAATACCAATATTGTAGATGGTGTTAATAACGCTCTAGCAAGTGATAATAATTGCCTTTGACCAGCAGAAAAATTAGATCCATATTCTGTAACTGCTGCATCTAAGCCTCCTTGCATTGAAGAAACATGTGATATTAAATGTGATAATTTAAGTACATGCCATAATGTTTCATCAGAATGAACATGTTCAGGATCTAAATTATCTCGAACTGTTCCTTCAAATGCTTGCGAATCTTGAGGAATAATAGCAAGTCTAGATCGTAAATCTTTAAGCCCAATGGTTGATGTATTTAATGCATCAATTTCAATGTGACCTTTTGCTGCTTCAATTATCCTAAACAATGCTAATGTAAGTGAACTCTTACCCGCTCCAGTACGTCCAACTATTCCAATCTTTTCCTTTGGTTTAACATCTAAACTTATATTCTTTAAAACTAAATTAAGTCCCTCCCTATATCTTGTTGAATATTTATCAAATTTTACATGTCCTTTATTAGGCCAATCTGTTGGTGGTCTATTATTAGGAATTATTTCAGGTGCTTCAGATTTTAAATTTGTATATTCTAATATACGTTCAACTGAAACAATGTTAGTTTCAACATCAACTGTCATTCTAACAATCCAATTTAATGATTGTGTTATTTGTAATGCATATGACATAGAAAGACCAACTATTCCAGGAGAAATAGATGAATATGTAACCGCGATTATTGTAAGAATAGCAGCAAGGAAAATAATTATTGATCCTAAAAATTCTAAACGAACAGCAAGCCATCTATTTGCTGAAACTGAAGGAAAATATGCTGACATATTTAAATCAATTGCACGTTCATTTGATTTATTAAATCTATTAGTTTGATCATATGCACGAATAGTTGTAATCCCTCCCAATGATTCTTGAAAATGCGCATAAATTGGTGATTTAGTAACTGAATCCAACCTTTTAAGCTCTCGAGAGGTCCTTATATAAAACCTTTGATAATAAATATATAAAAATGAAAGAGGGAAAATAAATAAAAGAAATGCAGGTGTTGAATATGAAATAACTATAAGTGTAAAAAGAACTTTAACTGAATTTGCAAAAAACATAGAAAATACTCTAGATAAAATCTCATCCACTTTATAAATATCTGATGAAAATCTATTTAAAATTCTTCCTACTGGTGTTGTTTCAAAAAATGACATTGGCGCCCGAATAACTGAATGTGCCAAATTATTGTGGAGAACTGTTGCAGATTGAATATTACAAAAAATCCAAAGAATAACTGTTTGAATAACTGTACAAAATGCAGATGAAATACCAAAAGCAAAATAGATCCCTAAATATTTAGAAGCATGAGAATTAAATCCTAATTTAGTATTCACTTCTGCCCAGTGTTTAAGCCATACATTACCACCAACAGAAATAGCCATTGAACTAACCAAAAACAATAAAAATGCAATAACACCATAAATATTTGAAGCCTTTGCATATTCCTTGTAAACTGACCATTTAACTTTACCTTGTTCTGATACCTCCTTGTTTTGTCCAAACTTTTGAACTTCAGTAATACCATTATTCTCTAAATTTTTCAATGTAGGGGGTGAATTAACAGAACCATTAAGATTCTTAGTCTTTTTAGAAGTAGATTCACCAGATATAGATGTAGGTGTACTTTTCCCTTTGCCATTTTTCAAATTCTGAATCGATGAAGATACAGATGTAGAATTTGTAGAAGAAAGATTAATAGAAGAAGCAGCAGTACTAGGTGGAGCAGATTTCCTTATTCCACCAAATTCTTTTAATAAAGCATAAACCTTCCCTTTTTTAGATACTAGTTCATCATATGTACCTAATTCAGAAGTTCTACCTCCTTCGAGCATTACAATAAATGAAGCAATACTAAGAACGTTAATATTATTAGTTGCAAGCAAAACAGTTTTATTACCTAGCATACCAGAAGGTCCTAAAACGTTATCAATTAAAGCACGGCCTACATGTTGATCAACAGCAGAAAGAACATCGTCAAGAATATACAAATCAGCACGTGAATATACAGCTCTTGCAAGTGCAACACGTGCCTTCTGTCCTCCGGATAACGAAATACCCTTTTCACCAACCTCTGTTTGATCACCATCAGGTAAAATTGAAAGATCTTCTCCAAGACAGCAAGCTTGTATTGTTTGCTCATAAAAAGCTTGATTAAATGGTAATCCAAAAAGAATATTATCTCGGACAGTGGCATTCATTATATAAGGTGCTTGTGAAGCATAGGCTATAGATCCAGCGACAGTTACTTGACCTGAAGATTTATAAAGCATACCTAAGAAAGCTTGACAAAGAGATGATTTCCCAGCACCTACTCGTCCAACTATACAGCAAAGATCCCCTACTTTTACGTCAACAGATATATCAGATAAGATGACTTTATAAGATGGATGACGTTCCCATAAAAATGAACCATTTTTTATTGAAGCAACTACGGGTCTTGAATCAGAAGAATTGCTGGAAGGTTGGGCACTTGAAAGTGGAATGCGAGTGACAGCATCTTTTTGAAGTTCCTCAGCAGTGAGAAACTTAGTAAGCCTAGAAATTGCAACGGATGCTTCAATAGCAGACGTAACAACCATGGGGATAATTGCTAAGGGGAAAGAAAGAAGGTTGAATAAGGCTAGTGCCGGGAAAACAATATCAGTAGTGAGTGGTTTCTCATTTGTATAAACAAATATTGCAAAAGTGATACAAGAGACAAAAAAAGGTGTACAGTTCCATAAAAAGTTAGTGAGAGCTTGCCAAAGACCCATTTTTTTCAAAGTGACCAATTCCAATTTATTTCGTACATAAGCTAATTTATCCAAAAATGGAGTTTCCCAAGAGTATAGCTTGACGGACTTTATGTTTGTTAAAAGCTCATTTGTAAGTCTTGTACGTTCATCCTTATTACGCATTTGAACTTTTTGTAAAGATTTTTGTCTGCGAGCAATTAAGGCATTACAAGGGATCATAATTATAAGAATAATAAAGCCAGCCCACATTGAATTTCCTAAAAGTTTATAAAGACTGAATAAACAGAGGATAATTTGGAAAGGACCTGACCAAATTGATTGACCATAAGTTGTAAGATCTTGTAAACGTTGAACATCGACAGACATTAAATTTACAATATCACCGGTTGTTTGCATTACACGAGCTTCATTTGAAAGTCCTAACGCCTTTCTGTATACTGAAGCAGTTAATGATGATTTAATATTCATACCAGTTCTAAAAACTCTATGAAAATATTGATGTAAAAATGAGGTTTGCGCTACAGCTACTACTAACATTGACAAGGCAATTGTTACACCTTCAGCAATAGGGGGTTTTTTATCAGGAGAAGGAGGATTTTGATAAGAAGAAACGAATATAATTAAAAGACGTAATAAATAAGGTTGAACAAAATTTAAAACATCTTGAAAAGATTTAAATATTCCACCAACAAGAAACTCCCAACCAAATGAATAAATTAAAGCAATAAATAAAGATGGCTTATTTTTATTTCTTACTTGATATTTCCAATTACGTTCAAAGACATTATAGGTTATGTCAGCAGTATTTTCATGTGGTAATTCAGGTAAATCATCAGCGGTAAGATAATGTTTATAGCCTAATTTCATTAGAGGAGTAATCCAAGAAAATGAAAGTCTAGAAAAAATATTAGCAACTTCATAAGGTGGTAAAGAAGATTTGCCACTTGTTGCAGTAATTCCATAATGATTATCAGTTGATGACGATAAAGCGATATATAAAGCTCGAGGATTTTCAATTAAAGATTCTGCTAATAATACAGAAATTGAAGAAGAAAAATATAAAACTTGGGTGGCAAAATGAAATTTGGAAAAAGTGGAAGTTGAATGAAGACGTAAGGCTAAATTAATTAGTTTTAAAAAAACGAATGAAGAATTAAAAAACCAGAAAAATAATAAAAATCCAGATTGAACTAAAGGTTGATAATAAAGCTCTAAGAAATGAGTTGGTAATATAAATATAGTATTTAGTAATAATAAAGCAAATGGTACTAAAAACGATACATCCCAAGATATACTGATAGTAAAAGTATTAAGTATTTGTATTATGAAAGCAGATAAAACTAAAGCTAATCTTAGATATAAAGAATGAGTAAAAGCTGGTACAACTTTTGGACGTCTTAAAAATAATACTAATTGGACAGAACCAGTTATAACTATAAATAAAGCTAATAAGATTCCTATTGATTCAGTGAAACAAGGAGTTAAATCTCCATGTTTTGATGAATATGGACCCCAGCCTTCTTTATTAGAACAAGATAATATTTTACATAAATGATTTGACGATAATTTTGCTATTGAATATAATATTGATGGATTCTTTATGCTATTGTGATTGAGATTATTATAATTGTAATTATTTTCTCCATTTTGAAACAGTAAATTGTTTTCTTCTTGTTCCAATTGTTGTGAAGTTGCAGTTTTAAAAATGTCATCTAAATAGCTGTTTTCAGACAAAAGTCCAAACGCGTTTTCTCTTTGATATTCCATTGAAAATCTATTTGCACGTGTTATTTGGTGTTTTGTATTTATTATTTTTTGTTATTGAGATTTTGTTATTGAGTTGTTTGCGTTATTGAATTTATTACCGTCCTATAAATAACCATAAAATAATTATTTATATCTGTGTAATACCGTAAAATAACCGTTAATAACCGTTAATAACCGCAAGGACAACTTTATAAAACTTTCACTCAATTAATCTAAATTAATAGCCACTGACTTAATAACGTATTATTAATATACTGGTGAATTACCTTGCTAACTACCTAAAAAAGAAACTACCCAAAGAGGAAATTAATACCAAAAAGAAAATATTCAAATTTAAACTCAAATTCAAATTTAAATTTAAATGTTCTTTTCTAACACGTTAGTAAACAAACAAAAACAAAATTAAAGATTAAAAGCAAAAAAAAGAAAAAAAAAAAAATAATGGAACAGTAGAGAAATAGTAAATACAGGTAAATACAAGTAAATACATATTTATTAGGTAATACCTAGCATCAATTAATAAAACAAACCTACTTAGGAATTAATACCAATTAAGAAAAAAACAATTCACAATAACTTTTTTTTTTTTTTTTTGTTGTTTTTTTGCCTCTTTTTTTTTTTCTTTTACTTTTTTTGTTGTTTTTCTTACAACAACTTTATATGCACTTTAAAAAAATAAAAAAGAAAACAACTGTTATAAAAGAAAAAGAAGGATGTTGAATTAATAAGCGGTGTACTAAAGAGGTAATTCTGAATTGAGTGGTTGCTATAGTTATGTGAATGGTAAGTTGTTGTAGAAACATGTTGTTATGGAAATCGTATAATAAAAATATACGTTGTCTATAGTATTTCTACAATATTTACTATAAACCATTTAAATATTTCTGTAATGTTATTTAAGATATTAGTATATTTAAAACAATTATAACTTTTGTTTTAATATTTTTATGCTTAATTTTAATATCTTTTTTATTGAATTTAATTGTTTATAAAATTATTTGTTGAAAATTTACCTATTGTATTGTATAAATTGCAATTGAAATTGCACTTTGTATATATCACCATAGAAACAACTACCTACTTAATGTAAAATCTCTAATTGAATAGTTAACAAATAATTATGATTTCACGTACAGATCGAGCTTGTATGATTTGTGGAATAATTCTTCCTTTTCAAGTATGGATTTTGTACTTTCTTTCATATATTTTATATATTTTATATATTTTATAGTATAGGATATAATGTATTTATTCGATTATTAACATTTAGGAATTTGCACAAAATGGTTGTCCAAACTGTGAAAGTTTATTAAATATTGCTGGTTCAGACTTGGTTTCTGATGTCACTTCACAATGTAGGTATCGAATAAAAAAAATAAAAAATAGAAATATATATATTTAATGATTTATGGCTACTTTTTATATTAAATTTATTATAACTAAAATTAATACTTTTAGCATATGAAGGACTTGTAGCTTTAGGTGAACCTTCAGAATCTTGGGTAAGATCTCTTTATTTTTTATTTTTTATATGTATTTATCAATACTAATAACTCTAGGTCGCGCGTTGGTTACGGATTGATGGTTTCCAACCTGGAGTGTATGCTGTTAAAGTAAACGGTAAACTACCAGATGATTTAGCAAAGGAATTAAAAAGCAAAGGAGTAATTTATCGGCCACGTGATGGAAGTGTGAATGAGTGATGATTAAAAGACATAGTTGAAATAAATATAATTACAAATATACATTAATATAAATTAATATAAATTAATACAAATAAATATAAATAAATATAAGTAAATGTTTAAAAAAAAAAAAAAAAAAAATATTTCGTTTTTGTTTCTGTATTTAAAATCATATTACAACGGGATTCCTATGGGATTACTTGTTTTTTTTGATCAGAATTACTTGGAATCTAGTATGGTTGAAATAATCATTTTTAAATTGTAAGTAAATAATATTAATATTAAAATTAAATTGCAAAAGCAATCCTAAGATGTAAAGTTGAAAAATAACCTTTTAAAATCAATCTAAATTAACTATTTAAATTAAAAAAAAATATCAAAAAAAAAATAAAAATAAAAATAAAAAACTATTATTACATTAATATGAAATATACGAATAGAAATTAAATAATAAATGAATAGGTAAAAATACATTGTAAAATACAGTAACAAACAACCAAACTAACAAATTATCAATTAAAGTAAAATCAAAATTAAAAATAAAAATAAAAGAAACAATAAACCAAATGTAAGAATAAAATAGCTATGTGGCATTTTCCTTAGCACCAGCTGCATCACAAGCCTTTTTCCAAGCATCAGCTTCTCTCCAAGCATTCCTTAATTCTTCCTTTAATTTTTTATTTTGTTCTGTTAAATCTGTTATACTTTGTTCTGTTATAAGTTTTTCTAAAGTCCATTTTTCAATATTCTGTGCCTCCATAGCTTTTAGACGTTCAATATAATCAGCAGCAGCTAATACTATTGAACCTTTATTTTTATCGTGACTTGGTACAAGTTTCGCTAATCTTTCAATGCCAATATTAATAGTTTCTCTTCTCTTTCTTTCAACTTCTTTATGATTATCACGTTTTTGTCTATGCCATTCTTCTGATCCTACCAATGGTTTATCTTGAACTTCATGAGATGAATCAGAACGATGATTATGACCAATTACTGATGAAGGCGTCCGACCAGTAGTAGTATTTGAAGGTATATGTCCATTATGTATTTGATTATGATTATGATGAAGGTGATGTAATTGGTCTGTTGTATTGTTAAATTGATGTAAATGCTGTGCTTGTTGGAAAGATAGCTGTGATGAGAATATATTTGAATTTGGTGAAACAGACCTTGCTATGTTTTGTGTTATGTTTTGATTTAAATTTTGATTTTGATTTTGATTTGGGTTTTGGTTTTGGTTTTGATTTTGAACTTGAACTTGAGCTTGAACTTGACTTTGCGCTTGTGCTTGTGCTTGTGATTGATTTAAATGAGGATGAAGAAATTGCATATTTAAATTTTGATTGGGTTGAATTCTTGTAAACGAATTTGATTCAATAGATTGATAAGAAGGAAATTGACCAGTTTGAAAAAAATGAATTGGGTCTTGATTATTTGTATTTTGATTTTCAGTTAAATTTGAAAATATAGCTGGATCAGAATAATTGGTGTTATTGTTTGTATTATTATTTGTGTTATTATTTGTGTTGTTTGTGTTGCTATTTGCGTTATCATTATTTGTGTTATTATTATTTAAATTATTCGTATTAGTTGTATCAGTTGTACTAGTTGTATTTTCTGATTTATTAATATCATTTATTTGACGCGTATCAGAATTAATATTATGTATATTATTTATATTTTCAATATTTTCAATATTATCAATATTATCAATAGTTTTTAAACGTTTAACTGGTTTATCAATATTATTACTTTTAGATCTTCTGGCACGTGACTGTGATTGTGATTGTGACAATAATTCATTTTGTAAATTATTAGATTCTAAATTTTGATTTGAGTTGCTTTCCTTAGCAACGGTATTTTCAGTTAAATTTTCATTAGAAGCTGTAAAAATATTATTTTCATTAGAATTTTCATTAGAATTTTCATTAGAATTTTCACTAGAATTTTCATTAGAATTTTTATTATTAGAATTTTCATCAGATTTTAACTGTATATTATTATTGTTTATATTTCCATTATTATTTCCATTATTATTTCCATTATTAGTGTGTGTGGTTGTTCTATTGGTTTCTCGTTGTAAAACTGGATCCACGGTCACGTTATTCATAGTGTAAAGTGAAATAACGTAAAGTAAAATAAATAAAAAATAAAAAAATAAAAATAAAATAAAATAAAATAGATAGATAAAATAGATAAATAATATAAATAAATAAATAAATAAAATAATAAATAAAATAAACTATAAAATTTAAATTAATCAATAGTTATATCTTACCCCTAACTAATTAATTAATGGTTTTTTTTTATTTTTTATTTTTATTTTTATTTTTTTTTTCTTATATAATGGTAGAATTTAATATTATATTGTAAATTTATTATTTCCTAGTATTAAAACGTTTTACGGTGATTATAATAATAAATAAAGTAAATGATTATTAATATTATACACGTGATTTAAATACCCTAAGAGTAGTATTAATTAATAAAAAATGTTAATAAAAATGTTAGTTAATATAAGGTTGCATAAGGTTATATAATTTTTAAATTATATTATAAAAAATTATATTTCTACGGCAACACAAGTCGTTAAGTATTGTATAATAAAAATATATTCTACATAGTAAGGAATAAAATAGAACAATATTTATAGAAAACAAAACATGGAATAAAATAATTCTATATACAATGTTAATTTATATATACTAATAAATTGTAATGAACAATTATTTATAATATACAATACTATATACTACAATATAATACAAATATAAAAGAACTGTTAACTATAACACTAATAATGTCTATTATATAGTGATAATATAAGAGTAACCATGGTAACATGTGTTAACATTTGTATAGTAACTTATCTATAATATAATATAATATAATATAATATAATATAATATAATATAAACAATAATATCAAATACAACACCTTGGCCAATAAGAGAAAACAAAAGCTTGATTTGCTTTTGACATTTGATGTCCTTTTGACATTTTTCTGTGATTTGCCAATTTATTCAGTATATTATTCAATATTACAATATGAATTATTAATTTATTTGACTACACTAATATTCTATTTAATTTACTTAATATATTCTATTTAATTATTTAATTATTTAATTAATGTAATTTTTTACATTCCGAATAACAGGTCATCGACATATAAACGCCACTTGATAGGTAAAGTTTCTACCAACCAAGACCGGCGAAGTCATTAACATATTTTAATTAATATGATATGTAGTATATAAATGTAAATGTAAACAAAATAAATATAAATAAATATAAATCACAAATAGAATAAATATAAATAATAAATAAAAAAAGTAAATTATAATAAATAAAATAAAATAAATAATATATAAACCCATATAATGCTTGATAAAATATCATTAGAAGCTCTTCACCATCTCGAACGCGTTTTGCGGGTTCGTAATATTTCTTTTGTTATCACCTTAACCTGTACTGACAATAATAATACTGAAAATAACAGCGACACAGTAGAAACATGGTCATCTAAAGACCTTGAGTTTGCAGATTATGATACAGATTGTGATACAGATTCAATTTGTACAAATTTAGTACCAAGTCCAAATTATAATGTTAACACATTTGCCCTGGATACTACTAATAGTAATGCTAATAATGTCCATTTAAAAAATAATAATAATAATAATATCAATACGGGTTCGAATCTAGTTTGTAACAACATTTATGAAGAAAATTATACTAATTTATCAAACCCAATACATAATCATAAACAGCAATCCACACAAGCCACATACCCTACTCAAACCGGTCTTGATAGACCATACCCGGCTTCAATAGATAAATTAGAATCATTACCAAAATTTATAAAATCAACAAAATATTCTTATAGATATTTACCTCTTTATAATAAAAAAATTGTTGAAAACTTATTGGTATCATTATTTTGTGAAATTCAACAAAATACATGCAAATTTATTGCCAAAAATTGGATTAAAACTATTGAACCTAAAAAACAAACAAATTATCCTTATAATAAAGGTAATTCTTGTAAACCAAAATGGTGGCCAATTAATATGAGACATAAAGAACCTGATCATCTTTTAAAAAATGAAAGAAATTCTCTTTTAGCTGCAATCGTTATGTCACCTTTAGTTAAAATTTCAACTTTAAAACTATCACTTAAAAACTCTGATTTTATTCCTCCAAGTAAAAGACATATTTTAAACGAAATTTTCTATATAGAAGAAATGCGTCGTTTCAATTCTTTATTAGTAATCGCAACAAGAGTCTTTTCTCCTTCTTTTTATTCTCAACCAAATCAATATCTTGTTTCCACTCCAGATTTTAATTTTAATATTAATCAAAAAACCCCAAAACTTTCTTTAAGTGCAGTACCCCATTCAACTTTTTCACCAACTTTATCTGATTCAACACTTTCATCGGCTTCACCTTCATCGGCTACATTAATTTCTAATGATATTACAACTACTAAATCAAATCAAATTTCTCCTTCAGAATATATCTCTCATCAATATGATACCGATAATGACACTCATCAAACAATATCTACTCAATTACATCAAAGTGCAAACACACTTGAAATGCATTCAGAACTATATAAACCACCCAATCAACAATTTAGACAACCACTGAATGAAAAAAAATATAACATAGAAAACATTCAGAAAACAAATTATTCAATCGAATCATCGACAATTAAAAATGATTGGATTCCAAGTATCGAAAATATGTCAAGCTTAGCTTATTTCTCTCCATCTAAGGATTCAAATTACAATGATTATATCTATAATAATAAATCAAATCAACTAGAATCTCCATCAAAAATTTCAAACGAGATTAACTTTTTTGGCCAAAATAAAAACAAACACAAAGAAAACATCCCTAAAGATAATCAAAATGATCAATTGTTTCATAAACTACAGACTTTTAGTACTCAAAATTGTTTATATCTTTCACAACACTATTATCAAAAAAACTGATCAATTGAAACTTGTTTAAACCATTTTGTATTCATTTTTGGTATCCAATTATATTATTATTTAAAAATCCCTTGGGTTTATTTTATAAAAAATCATTTTGTTTACATTATATAAAATTATAAAAAATTTATAGCATTCCATACCCTTTTACTTTTCATATACACTGATGCATATGATAATTAAAAATAATGCTACAAACATTTCTAGTTCTATATAATATGTTTTCCATGTGTATTATCAAATAATATAATATTATATACAACAGTATTCTACTGGTTAATACTCAATATTAATATATAAAATAAAGTGATAAAACGAAATAGTATAACATACAACCTTTAATCATGTAAATTCAAATTATACCTCATTCGATACATGTGAAAATTCTTTTCTTTAAGAAATAATAATTAACAACTTTTATTTATTTCTTCATGCTATATTTTTTAATTAAAACATAGAAATGCCTTTCTTAACAAGCAACCCTGTCCCTGGATAAATCAACCTACAAAAGATTATACTTTCCATGACAACTTACGTATTTTATAAGACAAAAAATTAGTTGTCGTGGTAATACAACGCACGCGACAACAATAGTCATGACAACGGAATTGTGCTATAGTAACTATTTAAATTAGTAATATACTTCATACTAAAGAACTCTATTATACAATAAGAACTATAAAAAACCGCAAGTAACCATAGCAACATATGCAATTTTAAAAAATTTGTGAAGATTTAAATTAAATTTAGTTTTTTTTTTTTCTATTTTTTTTTAATGTATCGTTGAAATTTATAGTATTTCATAGGATTTTTATTGTTGTTTTTCACAATTAGAATAATTATTTAGCATTTTTATTTTATAAGCGTTAAACTGTTATTTATTGTATGTTTTTATAAGTTTTATGTATTTTTATTTGTTATATTTTATTTTATATGGCATCCTTTTGCTAACATTGGAAAATTATTAGCGATTAGGAAATAATTTTAAATCCTTAATTTATAAAAAGCATATAAATTATTAAAATATAATATTATTGAAAATAGATAATAAACATCTATGGGTTTACTATTTACAGAAATATTTTACTAAAATTTACGTCAAATTGAATACTTCCCTACAAATGCACGAATTCCATTTATAGAAAATTGGATTTCTTTTTATTATTATTATGAATTTCTTGAAAAATATATTTACTTATGATAGCAATGTTTTATTAAAACGCAATGCTATTTTGGAATATAGGTTTTTATTTAAAAAAAATAAATCTCAATTGTTTTTTATACATTTAACTAGGATTATTCTTTTTTTAAAATCTCAATTTAATTTTAATTTTACAATTGAATTATTTGAGAGCAATAAATCAAGTAATTTAAAAAAAAAATTAAACTTGAATAATGTGATTGTTAGAAATAGAAGTAATCACTTGTTACCCCTTTTAAGAAATTCTTCTTGCGTACAAATAATATCTAGTAAAAATTTTAATGGCTTGCATGCATTTTCAAATTACAAAAATATTTATAGGAAACACTATTTTAGTACTCAACATGGTCTTAAATCAGATACTATTGTTGAACTTAAATCATTTGATGACTTAAAAAATGAAATTAGTTTTGATGTCGCTTTTCTAAAAGATTTTGTTGCCAGTAAAAAGGAAACACATGTATCTATGGAAAATTCTGAATCTCATTTTTCTAAATTTACATCTGATGACAGAAGAGCTGCAAAAAGTATTTTAAATATTCTTAATGCTATTAATATTAATAATGACTTTATTGCTAGTGAACAAATGATAGAAAATGAGGACTATTTTAATAACATTTGGGTTCTTGTTTCCAAGACAATCAAATTATTGTTTATTTCCTTGTCACAAGGCGGAGCAAAAAGTTATAGTTTTATTAATAATCTAAAGGAAATACTTGAATCTCTTCCAACTATAGCTATATTTTCAAATGTTACTTTTTATAACTTAATTATACTTCTTTTGCAAAAAGATTTATCTTCAAAGGAGATTCAAGAAATATTTCAAAATTTAAAATCTTCGCATGACTTATACAATAATGACTTTTTTCAACTTTTAAGTTATTTAAAATATTATACAGAATCAAATTTTATAAAATTTATTTCTTATATTGTTTCTAATGACCAATTATGGAAACAACTTACTTCAGATTCAAGTCTTCTTTTTCGAATATGCAAAGAGTGTACGAAAAATAATTATTTTGGAAATTTTCATCATATATGTGAATGGTGTGAAGGGATGTTAACTAGACATGAAAAAAATCGGGCAATTATTTTTGTAATAATAATAGAAATTAATAGATATTCAACTAATGCAAAGATTACAGATTTCTTAAACAAACATTCAAATGTTTTAATGGATAGCAATATAACAACTATAAAACACAATTTATTGTTTTTTTTATTAAAAATACTTTTAAATGTTGGTAATATTAATAAAATTACTTTTTTCTTAAAAGAAATAAACTATTCTGAGGAATTGACGACAGATGAAAAAAATTTATTGGTAAACGCTATCACTACAAATAATATATATGACACACAAGATGGAATTTATTTTTTAAATCAAATTATTAATTCATGTTTATTTGATTCTTCACAATTTCTTAAAATTATTTTATTTCATTCGGTTTATGGAAGAACATTTGATATTTTATCTATTTTAAATACTATGAGGATTAAAAAAATTCAAATTTTACCGTCGCATTTAAAGTATCTATCAATAGCTGCAAATAGGTCATGTGACATAAATAATATTGATGAGGTAATTATACAATTTAAAGAATGTAAAATATGTCCGTCAATTAATGATTTTAAGATGCTCGCTGATATTACAGCTGATTATTATAGTATAAATAAGTTTAAAAACCTTGTTGACTGCATATCTGATTTAAATTCAAACATTTCAAATAAATTTATAGCTACGATATTATCATCTTCTTCTAAATTTGGAATGATAAACTTAAGTCTAAATACTTTGAAACGGTTTGTTTCTTCAATGGGTTCTCTTGATACTGATATAATTAACTCGCTTATGCAATGCTATAATGATGCTGGATTAACAAAGGATGCTTATACAAGTTGGAAAATGTTTCGTAAACTTTCAATTAAACGGAACACGGATTCATATAATGAAATACTAAGGATTTGTCTTAAAAACCCTGCATTTAACACGAGTACAGTTGAGTATATGAACACCCTTTTAAAAGCTGGATTACAACCAAATTTAAATACATTTCTATTATTGTCAAAATATTATGCAAAAAAGGATGATTTTAAATCGTTTAATAGACTTTTCCTTTTTATGAAATCAAACAATCTAAAATTTTCAATTTCTTCTTTATACGAAATATATTTTTCGACTAAATCAAATCTTATAAAGGGTATAATAATTTCAATAGTTGAAAGTTTTGAAAAGAAATTTTCCTTACTTTCATATGTTGATAAATATTTACTTTTAAGGATTTATTCTAATTATAGCGTTGAACCTTTATCAGATAATATAGGGTTGGAATTCAAGCAGATATCAGTAAGTAATCCATTTTTACGTGCTAATTATGGACTTTATTTATATAATAGTGAGAAACATAAAGAAGCCAACAAAGAATTTGATATAGTTTTAAAAGCTTTAGAGCTAGATGGGTTAAATAATAAGATATTTACTGAGCCTTACAATGTTGTAATGTCAAGTTTTAAAGATCTTATATTACTTTTTCATAAACAAAAAAGGCTAAAATATGAAGAAAGAGTTTGGAAAGGGGTTGAAAAGCTTTTAGAGGCAAGGTTTCCTATAATAAAGTCATTGATTATTGTGAAAAAGGAAGATTCATTTCAAGAAGTAGAAGAATTATTTAATTATTATTTAGATTTTTTGATTAGTCACAAAGAGGCTGGTACTCTGAAATCAGAAATGTATGATTTTCTTGAGAATTATAATTCTATTTCAAAGAAATTTTCAAGTGAATTTTGGCAAAAGAGATCATACGTGGGATGCTTTTTTGATTTTAATAGTTGCAACCTCGTTTTATTTCAAGCATTAGTTTGTAATTATGCAGCTAATAATAGGTTTTTAAATGAAAAACATAGCACATTACAAAGGATTGTTGCATCAAAAGAGTATGGAAAGAATTTTAATAATTTTTCTGAATGGGTTTCTATGTTGAATATAAAAGATTTTAAAGCATCATATGAATTACGAACTGCTTATATGGAATGTTTTCGAAAATTTGTCTCATCTGAGGTGAAAAGAGAGGAAAAAATTGAGGTTATTAAATTTTTTAAGCCCTTGATACTATTTATAGTTTCTCCTAGACAATTAAAGTCTCAATTTAGGAAATTAAATTTAAATACTTTGGATATTGAAAAAGGGTCAAGAATTCTTGAAGAGATTGGAATTGATGATGAAAAAATTAATTATAAGGATGAAAAGGATAGTAATAATAAGATTTCATCACAGTATGAAACAATTGATGATATGTATAAAAATTTAGGTTATTCATATAAAATGGCACTTCGTGTAGAAGAAGAAGATTCTAAAGAAAGAAAGATATTTAAAGAAAAAATTTATTATCAATTAGTTAGAAATAAGAAGGATCTTTCAGAAGTTTTAACTCGGTGGAATATTATAAGGATTATACTAAATTTTAGTAATATTTCAAAGAATATTAGAATTAAATATGATTATTATCCATTAATAAAGAAATTTTACTTAAAAACAGAAAGAAACAAAGATGTTTATAATTTTCTTTCTATAATTTTACATTATTATTTTGAAATTATTCATCCTGTTAAGTTTTCTGAACTTATTGGGGATTCAATTGTTTCTAGAAATCTGGAAAGTCATTATGGAGAAAATGTTAAAAGAATATCTCTTGTTTATCCTAATTTTCAATGGAATAAGTATTTAAGGACACTTTTATACAGAAACTATTGTTCTATTCAAAATGATTTACAACTTTATTATTATATTATAGAGGAAACTTTTACAAAGTTGATGTCTACAAGTTCTATTTCTACAACCTCTATACATACTATGAAGACTATTACAGAGAAAGGAGAAGTTAAAAAGGAGAAAAGACAATACACTAAAAGAAGGGTGAGACAGAAAATAAATTATGGAGGTATTTTAAGAAAGAGTCTTAGACCAATTGCACGTATTGTGAAAAGAAAATATCGTGGTTTACAAAGAAGCATTTACAAATCAAGATATAACAGTCCAATACGATTAGAGTGATGTTATTGTTATTATTACTATATTATTATTTATTATTTATCGTATATATTGTACATATTGTATATATTAATGTTAATCTATTTATTTATTATATATTATATATTTTTTTATTAGTTTTATTGTTTCTATAGTACAAAACTGGAGCGAATTTCGTTGCTTCACGATTCAAAAGCTGGCAATAAACACAGCAACGAAAAATAAATAAATAAATAAATAAATTAATTAATAAATAAATAATCAATAAAATAATAGAAAATAATAATATAATATAATAAAATAAAATAAAATAAAATAATTAAAAAAATAATAAAAAAATAAAGTAGCGATAATAAATTTACTTTGACATTGTTTGTATTCGTTATTTATTTGTGGTTGTATTCGTGGTTATACGCTAGGTTTTTTTTTTTTTTTTCGACTATGAATTCCGATAGATATGACGCTTTGGTGGACGTAGATGAAGCACAATCTGTAAGGCTTTTTTAATATTTTTTAGTATTTTTTTGTATTTTTTTGTACTTTTTAAGATTTAATTATTTTTAATAGTTTTTAGTGTTTTTATATTTTAATTTATTTTTAAATTGAATTGAATTGAAATAAATAAATTAAATAAATCAAATTAAAATTTAATTCATTTTGTCTAATTTAATTTAAAAATATAATAATTTTCATTTTATTTTATTTTATTTTATCTATTTGTCTTTTATTATTAATATTTTTTATTTTATTTTATTTATTTATTTATTTTTTTATTTTTTTATTTATTTATTTATTTTTTTATTTTTTATTATATTTATTTTTAAATTAATTATTATTCCTAACAATTAGCCAAATTTAGGAGGAACTGATCTTGATATTGATAATCAAGGAGATTTTCAAAACTCCACATTACATGGTAATGACTATTTAGGAAAACAAAATAATAATAATAATAGTATTAGTAGTGGCAGTATTAACAATAATAATATTAATAATAATAATAATAATAATAACAGTAATAATGGTAGTGTGTTTTCATTTGCTAGATATACGATACTTTTTGATGTAGAAACAAAAGAAGTTTTTCAGAGATGCTTATCTGCTATTTATCCTAAAAAATCATTTTTTGATACAGTTGATAATATTAATGGTAATGGAAATGGAAATCCTGATATGTACGGACCATTTTGGATAGCAACAACAGTTATACTTGTATTATTTTTTTCTTCTACTGTTGCTGGTTATGTTGCTTCACATAGTGTAGGTTTAACTTATCAATATGATTTTGCGCTTTTAACTGCAGCTGCTGGTTTAATGTATGGATATACTTTTTTAGTACCAGTTGCTTTATATCTTGCTTTGAAATATTATAAAGCAGAGCATGCTCAATTAATTGAATGTTTATGTTTATATGGTTATGCTAATACAATATGGATACCAGTTTCTGTGAGTGTTTTTATATAAAATGAATAGTATATATATATTTATTATTTATATTATTTATATTATTTATATTATTTATATTATTTATATTATTTATATTATCTATATTATTTATATTATTTATATTATTTATATTATTTATATTATTTATATTTATACATATATTTATACATATATTCCCATACTAACAACAGTTGGTTGCAACTGCTCCTATTGAAATATTCGGATGGGCTTCATTTGCTAATCTTATTAGATGGGTAGCTGTTGCCATTGGGTTTTCTGTTTCGATACTCTTTCTTGTTCGAAATCTTCATCCAGTACTAGCTTCAACAGAAGCTCGTACTGCTCGTATTTTTTTAGGTTTAATTGTTATTCTACATGCTGCTTTAGCTTTAGCTGTGAAGCTAACATTTTTTGCGTATGTATTTTTGCTATTTTTACTATTTTTATTTAATATTTATTATTTATTATTTATTATTTATATTTATTATCTAACAAATAGTTATTCTGTTTACCGCGTATAACTGGTTTATTGGTCGCGAGACTGGCTATAATATAATATTTTAAATAATATTACACAATAATATTTTATAATACTTATTTTAAGTATTATACATAATACTCTACATAAATACTATAAGTATTTTATATGAATATTCTAATTAAGTATTACTCAAATGAAAAGGTATCGTACTTATATAAATATAACAATATAAACATGACTAAGATATCAAATAGTATTAGTAATCTAATTTTGTATTAAGAAAAAGTTGTTATAGAAACTAAATTTAAAATTTTATTTCTAAATTACATAGCAACCATAAAATAAATTATTAACTTATACTAAGAAATTTAATTTGTTTTTAATTTAGAAAGAAAAAAAAAAAAAAAAGTAGCTGTAGAGAAATAAAGAATTAAAATAAAAATAGAAATAAATAATAAAAATAAATAATAAAAATAAATAATAAAAATAAAAATAAAAAATAAAAAATAGTTACAATAATTATTATTTGATAGCATAAAATTGCATAAAATTGCATATTAAAAAACACAAAATGAGTCTTACCAATTGCAGATTCTATGAAAATAAATTCCCTGAGGTTGAAGACCTTGTAATGGTCAATGTTCGACAAGTAAGTGAAAAATATAACTATAGAAAATTAGAAAATTAGAAAAATAAAAAATAAAAAATGAAAAATAAAAAATAAAAAATAAAAAATAAAAAATAAAAAATAATAATAATAATGAAAAATACTAACAATACAGATTGCAGAGATGGGTGCTTACGGTACGTTTAATTGAGTTCAGTGCAAATTGCGGTGTCTATTTTATTAATTTTTTACTTATTTTAAATATTATTTAAATTTAATTGTTTCATTTTAGTATTTGATTTTTTCTTATTTTATTTTATTTTATTTTTATTTTATTTTTATTTTATTTTTATTTTATTTTTATTTTATTTTTATTTTATTTTTATTTTATTTTTATTTTATTTTTATTTTATTTTTATTTTATTTTTATTTTATTTTTATTTTATTTTTATTTTATTTTTATTTTATTTTTATTTTATTTTTATTTTATTTTTATTTTATTTTTATTTTATT
>JAJMCY010000095.1:2500-14296 GCA_030565755.1 Ascobotryozyma cognata
TAAGATAATGATTTGAATAATTTACTATGATAAAAATCTATGAAATAATTTAGTTATTATAAACTATCTTAATTATCTATAGGTTTAATATCTGTATATTATAAATTAAATGTAGCAGTAATCTGTAGCAATGTTTTAGTGTATATAATGTGTCTTAACATATCGGAACTTTCCGAAGTACACGTAATAGATCAATTTCTATCTGTGTATATAAATCTTTAACCTGCACTATTATTTATTTTATTATATATTTTATTATATATTTCTATATATACTCCTATATATACTTCTATATATACTTCTATATATACTTCTATATATACTTCTATATATATTATATATATACTTCTATATATATTATATATTATATTACATTATTAACCATCATATAATTAAATAATTATCACCACCATGCACAAAGTACCATCCGGAGCTCCTTCTGTTATTGACATAAGTCGTAAGTTTGTAAATATATACAATATAAACAGCACCAAATAACTAACTAATAGCCATTTATCAAAATGACAAAACATCAAGAGATAGAGTAGTTCAACAAATTAGAGAATCCTGTTTAGATAATGGATTTTTCCAAATAATCAATCATAAAGTACCAAGCGAACTTCAAAAGAAAGTATTTGAATGTTCTAAAGACTTCTTCTCATTACCAGTAGAAAAAAAATTAAAAGTAGATAAATCAAAAAATTGGTATAATCGTGGATATGAATTGTTACAATCTCAAATACTTGAAGAAGGTACTTTACCAGAATTAAAAGAAGGTATTTATTTTGGAAGAGAATTACCCTTAGATCATCCATCAGTAATTGCGAAAAAAGTTAATTGTGGTCCTAATTTATGGCCTCAAGATGTTTCTAATCCAAAAGATTTTGAAAAAACAATTTCAATATATTTTAATACAATGACAGAACTTGCAAAAGATTTAATTTCAATAATTGCTGAAGGTTTAGGTATTGATTCAACTTATTTTACTGATTTTACAAATGAAGCATCATGTACAGTTAGATTACTTCATTATCCTCCTCAACCAGTAAATGAAATTGCAAATCAACGTGGAATTGGAAAACATACTGATTTTGGATTTTTAGCAATTTTAATGCAAGATAATGTTGGTGGTTTACAAGTTTTAAATAGAAAAACTGGTGATTGGGTAGATGTTGATCCAATTGAAGGAGCTTACGTAGTTAATCTAGGAGATATGATGCAAAGATGGACTAATGATAAATATGTTTCAAATTATCATAGAGTAATTAATAAATCTGGCAAGGAAAGATATTCAGTACCATTTTTTTTTAATGGAAATCCAGACTACGTGGTTACTTGTTTACCAGGTTGTGAACAAAATGGAGTATCTAAATATCCTCCAGTCGATATTGATTCTTATACGAAAAATCGATACAACATATCTTATGGCCGTGCTAATACATACAAGACTTACGAGGTCGATGAACTCAAGTCTTAATATACTATACTTTATTACTATATACTTATATATAAATTGCTATCTATAAATTTATTACTATATAATATAATATAATATAATATAATATAATATAATATAATATAATATAATATAATATAATATAATAATCTCACACATCACCATAGCAACACACATCACCACAGTAACATAAACATACATCACCATAACAACACATACTACATAAAATAAATTTTTTTTTTTGAACTTTCCTTTCTCTACATATTATTCTTAATTTTGCGTAAATCCTTATCTCTGTCTTGCTTTTTATTATAGCTCTACAGCCATTAAATTACGCGTATATAAAACCGCCTTAATTCGCTAGCAGCATCTATTTCCAGGATGTCGTTTGATAGTAGTGAGGCGTACAATTGTTTTTTTTTATTTTTATTTTTATATTATATAGTAGATTTTTTTCTCTAATAAATTCTTCCGTTCTATACTGTAGTTTTTTTTTTTACTGGTTTCTATAAAATTTGCGTTGTTATGGAATAAATTTTTTATACGAGTTGCTATGACAATTAGTTTTTCTTTTTTTTTAATATTTTATAATATTTTATTTATAGTAATATAAAGAAACAAGAAACTAGAAACTTTATTTATTATTGTTTTATTCAGTATATTAATATTTGTATGTATGTTTGTTTGTATGGATTTGTTTGTAATTGTTTGTAATTGTTTGTATGTATTTGTGCATTTAGCATTTCTTTGTAGGAAATATTACATAATATACTTACAATGGTTACTAAGACAACATAAAACAGTATTAATAACACATTACATAACAATAATTACGAATAAATGTCATGGTAACCACACTAGTTGCGTTGTTATAACAACCAGTAGGCGAATTTAGAATATTTACGCATTGCAATACCACACATTTATAGAAACTTTCATTAATAAACACAAAACCAGGAATAAACAGTATAGAAACAAGATATTTTTTATTGAAAACCATTAGAGAAGATATAGACAAACGTGAAGTTTGTTTAGGAAAAAAAAGCGAAAAAATTGGACCAGAAATGGGAAATTTGTTAAAAAAATAGGTTAGTTTGACTTTTGAGCATAATTTTATAAAATTGTTAAAATTTTACTTAATTTTTAATATTTTATAAAATTTTAAACTTCTATAGGTTCACAAATTTTCTAACATTTTTTTGGTATTTTTTCTAGATTTTTTACGATTTTTTATGATTTTTTAGGATTATTTTTACGTGTTTTTAAGGTTTTTACACTTTTTTACGTGTTAAAGTTGCGAAGTTTGTTTCGAAACTGGCGTTTTTCTTTTCTTTTTTAAACAATAGATAATAAATATTGAATATTTATTAATTTTAAACTGGATTTTTAATTTATAAATTAAAGAATTTGCAGATATATTGTTTTTTTTTTTTTTTTTTAAAAAAAAAAATTAAAAATATAGTCCCAAATTGGTCCGATTTGGAGATCTATTACAAGTTTATAGTTTCATACATTCATAAATTATAAACTCACTGGTTGCACTCTTTGTTTTTTTTTTTAATATTGAAAAATTAGTTACGTTACATTAATTTGATTTGAGCTAAGCATTTAATATCTATTTTTAGAAGTGATTAGGTTAAATTTATTAGAGATTGGATTTAATAGATTTGAAATATTTCAAAGCTATTCGGGTCAATATAGTTATTTATTTTTAATTAGTTGATTATTAAATTTAAATAATATTTTTATATTATCTACTAAACTCTTTTTGAATCTAATAATCAATACTCAAACTATTGGTTATTAAAGTTGAAATCAGCAATCTTCCAGTTCAATGATAAATTTCTTTTCTACTTGGATACCCATATGTACATAATTTATTACAATGAATAACTCTAAAAAAAATAAAAATTCTCACTCGAACTCTAATACCAATCTCAAGGATGAAGGCATTAGCAAATCGGATAATTTTTCAAATGATAATTTAAATTCAAGTTCAACACTAGAACATAATAGGAAACCAAGAAAAAATAAATCATATTTTGATAAAAAATCTTGGGAAATGGAGATTCCAACTCGTCCATTTCGCAAAAATTCCCATTATTCTCCTATTCAGCAGGATAATCCAATTGAAGAAAATATGAAAAATTTAGATACATCTGCTAATTTTATAAATAGCACACATATATTACCTTCAGAACCAGCTTCAAATTCTTCCGCATTTTCATCCTCTGCTGATAATAATGCATTAATGCACAGTGTGCAAACTAATGATACATCATATAGTAACAATAATAATAACAACAAAAACAACAACAACAATTCTCAAAAACCTCGTATAAAATCAGGCGCTTATAGAGAAAGTCCTTTTGATACAAACTATTCAATAAATTCAAGTGATGAAGATTTACATCACTCACCAAATGTAATACATACTGTACATTCAACCCCTGGTTATAAACACAATTATGAAACCTCATTATATGATAA
Source organism: Ascobotryozyma cognata (assembly GCA_030565755.1). Lineage (NCBI taxonomy): Eukaryota > Fungi > Ascomycota > Trigonopsidomycetes > Trigonopsidales > Trigonopsidaceae > Ascobotryozyma > Ascobotryozyma cognata. The sequence goes on from JAJMCY010000095.1 coordinate 6,447, forward strand.
TGCTTCGACATCTTCCTTTCCTTGTATTTCATCTGGTAAACATCATAATAGTAAAAGCAATATTACCATTAGTGAGACAAACAAGGAATCTCAAAGTCCTTTTATAAGTTCGACAGACAATATGCAACAATCTCATACCGATCTAGGCTATTCAGAATTTAATTATGATCCTAATTCTCCTTATATACCCAATATCGTTAATAATAAATCGTCGCAAAATTATAGACGTGCATTCACCGAAATATTATCTCCAAGACGGTTTTCACATGCTTTAGAAGCAATGTCAAAAAGAGTAATGTCTGCAACAACTGAATATCATCATGCAAACTCAAATGACAAAATAAAATACTCAAGAATTGATGAGATGCATGATTTATCATCTCATTCTAATCCAACCACATCTTCATTCTCAACACCAACATCAACATCAACAGCATTATCAGAATCTCCTTCGTCACCACCTATTATTGTTAATCATACATTTAATAAACAAAGCCCAATCTCAGTTACACCATCACCATCTAATAACTTTTTTATGGATAAATCTTTAGGATTTATAGGCGAAAATAATTGGTTCAGAATATTTCTTTATAAATGCTTTTGTTCACGCTTATACCCACCAATTATGATGGCTTTATTAATTTTACAGGTTGTCATTCTTACTCGTGAAGCTGCTCAAAATTCAAATACAGTCGAAATTATTAATTCAAGATGGGGTTCAGATTGGATGGACTATGCTATTTTAGTCTTATTTATTATTTTTACTCTTGAAGCTATAGGGAAAATAATAGTTATGGGTCTTTGGAAAAATCCAAAAGTTATTTCCCATAAAAATAAACAGGATGATAGAAGCTTTCTATTACGTGTGTATGACTATATATTTGTATTTGCTGGTGATGAAATTTGGGATAAGGAAGTTAAAAATATTCGCTCTGTACAACTACCCGTTATGAAATCAACAAATACTGATCTGTCAGATAAAGAATCTGCTGCTAATCCCTTTTCAGATATAACCGATTCTTCTTCTAATACAAAAGTAGATAATATGAATAAAGGATTATATTCAGTAGAAAAAAATCATATTCTACGTCGAGCATATCTTCGGTATAGTTGGCATCGTCTTGATGTAGTATCACTTATTGCTTATTGGACTTATTTTGGTGCTGTTATGTCTCATAAACATAATAATATATCGGAAGATATAATTCCTTATAATCATAAAGTATCTATTCTTTTTATGCTAAGTAGTTTACGTATTTTACGTCTATTAAATCTTACAAAAGGAACATCTTCGATTTTACAAAGTCTTAAAAAAGCTGCTCCTCTTCTAGTTAATATTGGAATTTTTATAGCCTTTTTTTGGGCACTTTTCGCCATTATAGGTGTACAAGCTTTTAAAGGATCATTTCATAGGCAATGTATATGGTATGACCCTACTGGAGAACAAGATTCCTATGAAACAGCGATTTTATGCGGAGGATATGAAAACAATATAACAAACATTTCAGAAGCTTTTGTATATCAAGATGGGAGAAAGAGCGTTTTTGTAGCCAAGGGATATATTTGCCCAGCTAATTCATTGTGCGTATCAGGGCCAGAAAATGTTTCTGAGGATGGCGTTTTAAACTTTGATAATTTTTTAAATAGTTTACAAGTTATTTTTGTAATCATGTCTTTAAACGGGTTTTCTAATTATATGTATGATATGATTTCGACAGATTATATGGTTTCATGTGTTTTTTTCATTGTTGGTGTCTTGGTTCTTGGGTTATGGCTGATGAACTTAATGGTAGCTGTAATTAGTTCTTCATTTTCTGTGCTTAGGGAAGAAAGCCAAAAGAGTGCTTTTTCTGCACAGCCGACAAAGGTTAGCAAAAAGGGCCTTAATAAACCCTATAAATATAAATCTGCTTATAAAAATAAAATATTATCCTATTATTTAACATATAACTGGATTTTCACTCTTGTAATAGTGTTTGATCTTATAATTCAAGCACTTCGGACTGATTCAATGGCTCTTGCGCGATATAATTTCATTCATGTTATAGAAGTAATAATTACTTTTGTTTTATTTGGAGAAATAATTCTTAGGTTTTTTTCATATTTACCAAATTGGAGAGCTTTTTTTGAAGATTATTTAAACGATATTGATTTATTCTTAGCTATTGCAACTATGGTTATTCTTCTTCCCCCAATTTTTAATGCTTCTATACTATATTCTTGGCTAACTGCCTTCCAACTTGTTCGTTCCTACAGGGTTGCTATGGCCATACCATCTATTAGAAGCATTTGGAAACTTGTAATTAGAAATACTGTGGGGATTATAAATCTTACAATTTTTTTGTTATTGCTAACTTATTTATGCACCATTTTTGCTACACAAATATTTCATGGCCAAATTGCATATGAAAATCAAGATACCGTAAATCTTGTATCTTTCTTTGACTTTTTGAATTCTTTCATAGGAATGTACATAATCACTTCTACCGAAAATTGGATATCTATTCTACAAAACGTAGTTTCATCAGAAGCACCATTTCAAGTAGCATGGATTGGTGCAATCTTCTTAATCACTTGGTTTGTTTTCTCTAGTAGTATTGTTTTTAACCTCTTCATTTGCGTTATAAACGATTCTTTTGAGGTTCCCGAGTATCAAAAGCATCATGAACAAATTAAAATGTTTGTTACTAAGTATTTACTTGAAGAAGAGGAAGATACTGACCCTACTTTTTTTTCTTTGTTATTTCACAGCAAAGCTATAAAAATTGAGAATGAACGTTTGGCAGCAAGACCAGCTGCATTTAATATGTTATTAAAATCGGATGTAATTGAAGATTTTTGGAGAAAGGAAGAAATCTTCTCTGAGGCAAATGGTACAAATAATACAACCAATTATCTTTTAAATATGTTTCATAAAGTTTTAAGAAAAGTTTGGCCTGATTTGTACGTGAACCCATTTTATGGGATTATTTCAAAAAATGTTTTAAAACCATTGAAATTTAATCACCCCACTACTTTTGCACAAGATGCAAGAAATGCACATGCTCAACACAAAACTCAAAGGCAAAAATATTTAGAAGAGCATCCAGAATTTAACATTGCTTTATATATTTTTAAACCCACAAATCGACTAAGAAGATTTTGTCAATCTATATTGCCTCCGTCTAATGGTAAACGATATGGTGGTGTAGTTCCTCGACGTACAGTAAAATATATTGCAGCTGTAATTATATTCTCTGCAATTTTTATTATGGTTGTGATTTCATGTATTACCACTCCATTATATGAAAAAAATTATCTTTTGCATAACGCCGATACGTTTAATTGGATGATGTATACTGATTTAGGTTTTGTAATATTTTTTACGGTGGAATTCTTAATAAACATTATTGCTGATGGTTTTTTTTTCACTCCAAATGGATATATAAGGTCTTCCTGGGGAGGTGTTGACTTTTTTGTGCTAATCACGATGTGGATTTCAATTATCTCATATTTAAAGCAAGAAAGACAACTTTCTCGTTTTTTTAGAGCATTTAAAGCTTTGAGAGCATTGAGATTACTTAATCTAAGTAAAAAAGCTCGGGAAACTTTTTATAATATTATAGTTGTTGGAGTCGCTAAAATGTTCAATGCTATGCTTTTATCATTAAGCATCTTAATTCCTTTTACTATTTGGGCATTGAATTTATATTGTGGGAAAATGTATTCTTGTAATGATGAAGATAATTTTGAATTATCTAAATGTGTTGATGAATTTGAAGATAGCCCATTTAATTGGGAAATTAAAATTCCTAGAATTGTAAGTAATCCTTATTTTAATTTTGATAGTTTTTTTCAATCCTTTCAAAGCTTATTTACATTTTTATCTTTAGAAGGATGGACAGATTTTTTATTTGCCGCAGAAAGTATAGAAGTTAATGGTTTAAATTCTTCGCCTTTTGCATCAAGATATAATGCTATTTTCCCTGTTTTTTTCAACTTTATTGGTAGTGTATTTATTTTAACACTTTTCGTATCAGTTGTTATTCAAAATTATGCGAAAACTACTGGAACTGCATTTTTAACTTCAGAACAACGTTCATGGATGGAAATAGCTCGTGTATTGAGACAGGTACATCCTTGGAAATATAAAGCAATTAGACCGAACGATATGATTCGTGGATGGTGTTATGATTTTGCAACTCAAAGGAAAAAAAGGTTTTCTATTTTTTATACAGTTAGTCTTTTTGTTCATACAATAATTCTTGCACTAGATAAGTTCCCAAATAGTGCTGCATATGTTACTACTCAGGATGCCTTATTTTTGGTAACTTCTATTTGTTTATTGACTTATTATTCAATTAGATTAATAGGTATTGGTATTAAACCATTTTTAAGGTCTTATTGGAATTTATATGGTTTTTTTGTTATTATGGGCTCGTTGTATACTACTATTTCAGTATTAAATGGTAGTAATTCGGTTGCATTATTCCAAGTACAACGATTATTTTTGCTTTTAGTTGCGATTTTATGGATTCCAAAATTAGATCGTTTAGATCAACTTTTTAAAACTGCATTAAGTAATTTTGATTCCTTAATGGGACTCCTTATTAGTTGGGGAGTTCTTTTTGTGGTTTATGCTATTGCCTTTACACAAATTTTTGGGTTAACACGGTTTGGTTCACTAGGAACATATGCTTTAAATTTTAGAACGGTACCAAAAGCTCTTATCTTATTATTTCGAATGAGTATTGGAGAAGGGTGGAATCAAATTATGTATGATTACATGGTAGAGGCTCCTTATTGTGTATCGGGTGCAACATTTTTAGAAACAGATTGTGGTAGCAAAGCTTATGCTTATTTACTTTTCATTTCATGGAATATTTTGAGTATGTATATTTTCACAAATATGTTTGTTTCACTAATTTATAATGGCTTTAGCTTTGTTTATCAAACATCTGGGAAAATGAGACTATTTTCACGTGCTAGACTACGAAAATTTAAAGCAACATGGGCACGTTATGATCCACATGGAACTGGATACATATCTATTGATGATTTATCCAAGCTTATGCGTTCATTAGATAATGTTTTTGGAATAAGAATATATGATACTCCTTTTTCGGTAAAAGATATTCTTGAGCAATGTAAATATAATGATTTGCCAGTACAAGCAGCTGATAATTCATCCTCTAGTTTTAATAAAAGTGATCGTTATATTCCTGATTCCGAGCAAAAAATGATTATTGATGGTGTTGATATAGGGAAATTAAATAAGATAATTTCTAGTATACCAATTGATCGTGTACGGGAGAGACGAGAAAGGTTTAATTTATTTTATTATGAAGCAATTTCTAGGGTAGTCCCTGGGAAAGGAATATCATTTACTAAATTTTTACTTCAAATTCCACATTATTGTGTTATTGATGATAATAGTTGTTTAACTTTGATTCAATTTCTTGAACGCCGTTTACTTTTAAAGCGAGTTAATGAATTTATTCTTCGTGAAAGAGTACGTGGGTTTTTCTTAATGATTAAGGATAGGAGAAATTTCTTAAAAACTAAAAAAATTAATGAGGGGGAGGGAAGTAATATATCATTATTTTCTTCTAATAAAAATAAATTATCAAGCAACACAGGTAATTCAAGTGGTTCTGATAAAGCGTCTACTAATAGACCTAATATGGAACATCATGCAAGTTTTGTTCGTGTACGGAATATTGCGGATAATGATATGTATTCAACTGATTCCGGAAACTCTACAGATTTAAATGGGTATAAAAATAACAAAGGATATAGTACAACTGGGGTTCCGATTAATAATAATTCATTTGGGCAAGTATTTTACAATGGATCAGTTAGTTCATCAACTACAGATGCAAGTGGTGAAAGGCATATTATTACGCATAGTACAAATATTACTGGAACTAGGAATAATAAGGATAACAGTAATTTAAATAATAATATTGGGCAAATTTTTGCTTCAAATGCAGATTCTAATATATCTGGGTCGCAAATTGGAAATGTAAGTTATAAAAATTCATTTAGATTAAATCATCAAGAATTACCACCTTCTCAACCTCTTATTAGACGACCAGTTCCGGGATTAGGGGTAGTTTCTGGAAGGCCGAAGTTTAATGAAGGATTTAAGATGGATAGATTAAGTGTAATATCTGGAGATAGTAATTTAGGAATTGGAGAAAAATCGGAAATGACCAATATTCCATTAACTCCTTTAGAAAATACTTGTGGAGGTCCTATTTCACCTAAAACAAGTTATGCAGGTTATAACGAAGATTATGAGTTTGAAAATGATTACTATAAGGTTCCTATTGATTATGATATTAACAATGACAATGTTAATGTTAATGTTTATGATAATGTTAATGCTAATAATACTAATGATAGCAAAAATAAAACATTTGAGTCGAGTAACAACAAGTTAGATTTAGTTCCTACAGTTACAATTACATCTGATAATATTACTAGTAAAGCAGATTATGATGATAAAAATAATACTAGTATTAGATCAAAAAATTCAGTAAGGAAATTTTCACGATCAATTACTTCTATAGGTGGAAGTATGCGTAGGGTATTTGGTAATTCATCAGTTAAAGTGAAAGGAAAACAAAGAGATGAAAATGCTCAAGATATATTAATAGATAATAAAAATAAGGATGGAAGTGGAAATAAAAGAAATACAATTGAATTGGGTACACTTCCTCTTTTTAATAAAGAAAGGAGAAGAAGTGTATCTATTTTTTCCAATAAATCACAAGATTCAAAAGGAAATAATAAAGATAAAAGTGAAGTTGTTAACAATAATAAAGTTAACAATAGATTATCAGTTGCAGATACTAGTATTAGAACATCATTGGATAGTGATTATAGTAATTTATTTGGTGAATTTGATTCTTTTACAACTGAGGAGGACTCTATAAGAGTTATACAAGAATTTCAAAAGTCTACGTGGGGGAAATCACTGCGAAAAGATATTAATGAGGAAGATTATGACAGTGATAGAGAATGACATGGTTATATATATATATATATATATATATATATATTATTTTTATTTTGCTTTTTATTTAGAATTTTGTTTAGCATGCTTTTTTTTTATTTTTTATTTTATAGTACAAATAATTGTAAATTATAGACTATGAACAATAATGATTTATTATTTAAATTTTATTATATAAATATGAAATTTAATATATACTATTTATTTAGAGCAAACCGAAGAATTTCAAAAGAAAATTACATGTTAAGATGTTGAGATTATAAAATAGTAAATAGTAAATAGTATAGTATAGTAAATAGTAAAATAGTAAAATAATGATGATAATAAAAATAAACTAAATAAATAATAAATAAAAAATAATATAATATAATATAATAATATTATATATCATATTTATATATCTATATCATACGGCATATTTTCTTGTCCATTCACGTGCTGTAGCTTCATATCGTTGTCTGTCAGTTTTATAAACATGAGCAATTTCTGGAACAAGTGGATCATCAGGATTTGGATCTGTGAGTAATGAACAAATTGATAGAAGAACTTTTGAAATAGTTAAAGCCGGCGACCATTGATCTCTAAGAATATCTAAACAAATTGAACCATTTGAATTAATATTTGGATGATAAATTTTTGTAGTGAAATTAACTTTAGGTGGTTTAAATGGATAATCTGTAGGGAAATGAATAGAAAGGAAAAATACACCTCCGGAATAAGGACTGTCTGCTGGTCCCATTATAGTTGCTTGCCAATGAAATAAGTCATCACCGACTGGTCCTGCGCTGCACGAAGAAGGCGGGTCTCTGTAAAGTTAGATGATGTATTATATAGTAATATAGTAATATAG
>JAJMCY010000095.1:14396-31645 GCA_030565755.1 Ascobotryozyma cognata
AAGAACAAAAAAAAAAATTCAAAATAACATTGGGAAAAACAAATAAAAAAATAAAAAAAAAGCAAAACCCATGGAAACCTAAAATAAAAACAAAATCCATTGGAAACCAAGAAAAATAAAATAAGAAAAAGAAAAATTTAAAATGACACAGGAGAGAAACAAATAAAAAAAAAATAAAAAAATAAAACAAATGGAAATCCTATAGAAACCTAAAAATAAAACAAAAAACAACTGGAAACCTAAGAAATAAATAAACAAAAACAAAAACAAAATACGAAAAGAAAAAGAAAAAGAAAAAGAAAAAGAAAAAGAAAAACAAAAACAGAAATCCTATGGAAACCTGAAATAAATGAAATAAAAAGAAATAAAAAGAAATAAAATAAAACAAAAACCTATTGGAAACCAACATAATCTAACAAAAAAATAAATAATAAAATAAATAATAAAATAAATAATAAAATAAATAAATCCTATTGGAAACCAGGGAAAACCCAAAGAAAAATAAAAATCCATTGGAAACCAAGAGCATAATATATAGAATATAATTTATATAGTAATTTAATTTAATATAATATAATTTAATATAATAAATACATAATAAATAATACGAATACATATAATAGGAAAAAATAGCTAAAAAATATAAAAAATAACTAAAAAATACAAAAAATATAAAAAATAACTAAAAAATACAAAAAATATAAAAAATAACTAAAAAATAACTAAAAAATACATAAAATCACATAAAATAACTAAAAAATACATAAAATCACATAAAATTCACAAATTCACAAAATTCACAAAAAACTCACCTTCCGAGATCAGAAAGCTCCTTGTTAATTCGTTTCAAAGCCATTTAGAAAGAAAAAAAAAACAAAAAAAAACAAACAAACTATTTGTAATAAAATTTATGTCTTAAAGTTTTTTATTTTTTTATTTTTTTATTTTATTTTATTTTATTTTATTTTATTTTATTTTTTATTTAATTAATTAATTAATTAATTAATTTTTTTATTTTTTTATTTAATTTTATTTTATTTTATTTTTTATTTCGACTCAAACAAATAAAATAAAATAAAAGAAAAGAAAAGAAATTACCAACGTCTTATGTAATGCATTTCGTAATATTATGTAATTTGACAATGTTACTATAGTAACGGTAATATATTATATTACGGTTCACGCAGTAAATCTGACAATCTATAGCGAGTGCAAGATGATATAAATGTATTATAGTGAATAGTAAATAATATACTACAGTGAATAATAAATAATATACTATAGTAAATGATAAACAATATATTATAGTAAATAATAATATAATAAATATAATAATGTATATACTAACAATAATACTAGCAATAACATTCTGAGAAAACCTAAGAGTGTGTTGCTATGACAACCGGTTTACATCCGTTGTTTTATTTCCCCTTTGGTATTTTTACTATTTGGGATTATATACAGAAAGTATACTTTGTATGTATGTATGTATGTTTGTTTGTTTGTTTGTATGTTTGTATGTATGTTTGCTTGTTTGTTTGTATGTTTGTATGTATGTAAATGCCTTTTTAAATAACTTGTATACTTGTATTACTTTTATATACTATAAATAATCGTAGAATATACCCTGTAGAATTATTTAGAATCATGTAGAATCATGTAGGATCATGTAGAATCATGTATCACCCATGTAGCTTTATGTATATAATATATACAATTAAATAAACTTAAATAAATCGTATAGCAATATACTTGAGTGATACCATTAGAACACTACTAAATCATATCAAATGCATCATCGTCATCATCACCCTCTTCAATTAACTTTGCCAATTCTTGTTCCCTTTCTCTTGCCTCTTCTGCACTCTTAAGCGCTTGTCTATGATGATCCTCAGGATAACGCATAGCCTTAACTGATTCATCATGAAGTAAATTACAAAATTTAATACGTTCATGAAATGATAAAAGAGGCTCCTGTGTACTATAAAGATCTAAAACTTCATTAGATTGCATATAACCATCATCATGATTAATAGTAGCTTCAATAACACCATCCCTAATAGCCTTAGCAACAATATATTCGGCAGACTCTTCAGATTCTAAATTAAGTCTCATACAAATATCACGAAGTGATATTCTTGAATAAGTTAATGACATTGAACGAATTCCAGTTCGAATAACATTTTGACGTAATCTTAAAATAAGTGTATAAGTTTCATCTTTAATAAAAACATTTTTATATTTTAAAATTGCTGCTGCAAATTCATTTAAATCACCAAGTCTTACAGTTTGAGTAACTGCAAAATATGGAATAAGTCCTTTTTTAAGAATAGGTTGTTGAAATACTCCAATATCAGGAATATCTCCCATTAATAATTCAATTACAATATTTAATTTATTTGCAGCTTGTAAAAATCCAGTTGCATGAAAAGATTGTGGTGCTTTACGAATAGCACCGATTAAATGATCATGTGCTGATGTATAATCAAGTTGTATTGCTCTAATTTTACCAAGATAATATAAATATCTAGCAGTTAAATTTGTACCTGCTGATTCTGGAAATGTTGCTTTTAAAACAAGATTATCTGCTTGAACAAGTAATTTTGACATTAAATAATTTCTCAATAAAAGTGTGAAAAGTTGTGCTTGTGTTTCAATATCATGACGAAGTGTTGCTGTACGAAATGCTGAAAGTAATGGAAGTCTAACTTCTGGTAATTTATTTTTTAATTCTGCAATTCTAGAAATATAAAACCATGCTTTTGAAGATAAAAAATCCATTGATCTTCTATTATAAGAAGATAATTTAGTAATAAAATTTTTAGAAAACTCTAATGCTGTTTCAAGATTTTTTGAATCAATAAGAAATATGAGCATAAGAAGATGATAATAAATATCAATTTCTGGTAAAAGTAAACCATCTGATTCCTCGGTTGTGTTTTCATTTTCGTCAGTATCCATTAGGTTTTCATTCTACATTAGGTTAGTAAAAGTAAACAAGGAAACAAGGAAACAAGGAAACAAGGAAACAAGGAAACAAGGAAACACACCTTTGGTAAATACTTTAAAACTTGTTTACTCTCAGAAGGCAAGTAAATAGTGCCAGCAACTTGTCTCAAAACATCAGCAGATAATCTAGATCTTAATTTCGGAAGATTACGTAAAACTTTTAAAGTTAATCTGGGATCCAATTTGTCTACCGCCTTATCTAAGAGAGAAAACCCTTGCGTAATTTCTAATCATTAGTACCTGTGACTATAAATAATTATACTATAACTACACTATACTAATCCAGCTTACCTTCAATAACAAACCCAGTAGTCTCGGAAGAATCTTTTTCTGGTGCAGTCATTTTTGCAGATTAATAAAACACAAGTAACCAATTCTAGCAAGTATTGTAAATTGTTATATTATATTATATTATTATATTGTATTATATTATATTATTATATTATATTATTATATTATTATACTATTATATCGTAGTCAATAAAATCTCTTGGAATCCTTTAGGATTTTGTAGAAATACAAAATATTCCCTTAGCAACGGGATTTTTAACAATTTAACAATTTACACTTAAGAATTTATTAATTTATTAATTTTATAAGATTTATAATAAATTATTATTTATTAGTAAGAAAAAATAAATAAATAAATAAAAAATAAATAAATAAATAAAAAATAAATAAATAAATAAAAAATAAATAAAAAATAAATAAAAAATAAATAAATAAATAAATGCTAAATAAATGCTAATTATTAATATAGCTATTTATATTGTTATTGTATTTTTTCGTTTTTGTTTTCTTTAATAGTAAACTTAAAAAGCAAAGTTGATTTCAATTCCAGGTGTTGTCAAGGTTTTTTTTTTTTTTTTTTTTTTTTTTTTTTTTTTTTTTTTTTTTTTTTTTTTTTTTTTTTTTTTTTTTTAGTGTTGTCATGTAAACGCAATTTACCCGGACTGGATTTTATTTTCGACGTTGCTATGAGAACGAAAGAATTACCCGGATTGTTCGGTGGCAAATTAATAATTAATAATTAATGATTAAAAGATTAAATATTAAATAAACTAATAAAAATAAAAATGCTATAATAAAAAAAAAAAAATGGAATCAAAATTAAAAACAAATTTATCAACAATTAATGAATCAGCAAATTCAATATTAAATGGAAAGTTTTGTACACCATCGATATTTACAAATTCTTTACTTAATGCTCATAATATTACAGATTTAATACGAGATGCTGATGACACAGAAATAAAACTTTTTAAGCGTGTGAATGGAATCACAGTTGAGAAAAAATTTAAAGATTTACATAATTCTTCTTTTTTAGAAAGTATTTCTCAAAAGATAAAAAATGGGTCTGATATTGCGATTCTTTGTGAGACTTTATTTGCAATTGATCAAAAGTAGTATGTGTGTAGTATTTTGGTGTGTTTGTGGTGTATTTTGGTGTATTTTGGTGTATTTTAGTGTATTTTAGAGTATTTTAGAGTATTTTAGTGTATTTTAGTGTATTGTAGTGTATTATTTGTATGTAGCTGTATTACAGTAGTTGGTGTATTTATATTACATAGAAAAACTAACCGATAGTGGTGTCCCAGGTCTACAAGAAAAAATAGCAAATATAATGAGCAAATACGAATCTTTAGTAACATCTATAGCCGTTCGAGAAAAGAATATTATAGAGTTAGAAAAGGAATATGCTTCATTAAAAGGAAATTTAGAAAAAAATTATCTCTCCTTAGATGAACCTATTGATAAACTTATTCGTGATGAAGAGTTGAGAATAGCTCAACTTGAGGCCCAAATTAATCTCAAATCTGTATCTATCTAATGTTAGATTTTAATTAAGTATTTTTTAATCTATTATTCGTTCTTAATTTTTGTATTTTTCGTATTTTTCGTATTTTTCGTATTTTTCGTATTTTCCATATCTTTTGCAGTAGTAGTACTCTTAATATTCACTGCATTGGGAATAATTATGCTTTTAATAATTTGTTTTTCCTCCTTTTTGACCCTTTCCTTACTACGAGCCCGATTTATTCGCGAAATATACCCAATATAAACCACAACTTCAGCGATAAGTATTAAAAGTGCACCAAAAAATGAAATTAATGTTCTATATGCTGAATCCCAACCATAAGAAAGTCTCCAAAGAGCATAAGCAACTGAACCAACTGATACTAAAATGTTTATAATTGTAGATAAATAATGTTTAATTTCTTTATTATCATTATCATTATTATTATCATTATTATCGTCATTTAAACTATTTCTAATCATTTCTTGATATTCTTTTTCTTGTAATTCAACTCGTAATTTATTCATCCTTTCAATATATTCCTCTGATTGAACTTTCTCTTCTTTTTTCTCTATATACACTTTTGATCCTTTTAATAAATAATTCAGTGTGTAATTATTATTCTTTTCATTTATCAATATTTTATTAGATTTATTTGCTGATTTTTTTTGTAAAAATACATTAGAAATTTTTATTAATTCATCATGTTCAATATAGTCTACATCTTTTTTTTCTAATGATTTTAAAATTTCTCTTAAGGTTTCATTAACAGTTAACTTAACCATTCTTTATATTATATTTATATCTAAATTTTTTATTGTATTGTTTTTATTCTAATCTCTTAATACAGCTACAATGATTAGCTGAATTATTTATTTATTTATTTATTTATTTATTTATTTATTGCATATAATCTCTTCTTGCGTCGTACAATTAAACCAATAGGGAGATATTATATTAGGGTTAATCTAATACGTTTAAGGCTTGTTCAAAATTGGATAAAAAAAAGTTAGCATCATATATAAAACACATGAATATACAAAAAATAAACCAAATATCCATAAAATATTAATTCTAAGTATTCGATAATTATATCCAATTAAAAATAAATAAATAAATAAATAAATAAATAAATAAATAAATAAATAAATAAATAAATAAATAAATAAATAAATAAATAAATAAATAAATAAATAAATAAATAAATAAATAAATAAATAAATAAATAAATAAATAAATCAAATTGAATTTAATAAACACAAGTAATGAATAATAAATAAACATAAATAACAAATAAATAAATAAATAATATTACATAAATCAATAACAAGAAGAAAAAAAAAAAATTTTGCCTTATGAAGATGTAAAGATATAATACAGTAAGAAAGTAATACATATAATACAATAAACTCTTAAAACTTTTTGTAAAAAAAAAAAAAAAATGCAGAAAAGCACAAAAAGAAGAAAATAATAGCTTAAAAAATAGAAAACAAAAAATAAATAAATTAAAAATAAATTAAAAAATAAATAGTCATAAATTAAAAAATAAATAATCATAAATTAAAAATAAATAATCATAAATTCTTTTCAGGTACAACGATCTTTTCCTTAACGGAAAATAAAACATCAATTAACCAATCAATTGACCTTTCACCTTGATAATTTTCCAATGCTTTAATACAATCCTCCGCACTCTCATTGCCATCTCTCATTCCCAACTCTATTGCTTCACAAATTATCTTGCGTCTGTTGAAAAGTTTTGATGTTTTCGATGATTCCCCCCTTCTCCAATTATTCCCATACTTCTTTTCAAGAACACTAGTAGCAGGAGTAATTAAATTTCCTCTATTATCATAAGTGCCAACTTTGTATTCTTTCCAAATATCTGAAACAGTATCAATACTTGAATTTATTGTATACTGCGGAATATAATTAGTAGGTCTATTAGCTGTATGTGAATTTGTACTCAATTCGGTTTGCGATTCGAGCATATTCAATTTCTTCACTGAATGAATTGAATCATTAATAGGTGCTATATTCATTTCATTTAATGGGTCATTTTCAATCACATGTGAATTAGACGCGCTATAACTTTCTGTATTAACTAATTTTTCCTCTCTCGCGGATTTCTGGACTACTTCGCTTAAATCAATATTGCACTTATTATATGAAATAGTCTCTTTAATTTCAGGAAAAGCTTTTATATCCTTATTTTGTCCTAATTCTTTGGACTCCTCGGAATTATTCGTAGCAGATAGTAAAGGAGATGATTGTGGAGCTGTAGAATCGACTAAAACTTCAAAATTCTTGTTTTGATTAAACTCTTTCTTGTCATTCATCTCACTCAATGAATGAGTCTCTTGTGCAACTTGAACTACATGGTTTTTTTGCTCACATATCTTTTCATAACCTCGCTCTTTTCCTACATCCATTTCATGATTATCATCGGAAATCATTGTGGTGTTTTCATTCAACTGTACCTCAAACTCAGATTGAGCATTACTATTGTTTTTGTTATTTCCTTTTTCTATTTTATGGTGTTCATTCAAAAAACCACTGTCATGATTAACCCATGTAGTATCAGAAGAATTTTCGTTTTCTACTGAAATATGTTGAATCCCTTTTCCTACAATGTTATTGTTATAATTAGTGTTTGGCTGAAAGACATCAGAATTCAAGGGTTCATTTGACTGAATATTATTATTATTATTAGTATTATTATTAGTATTATTAGTAGTGGTATTATTATTAGTATTATGATTAGTATTATTATTAGTATTATTATTAGTATTATTAGTAGTAGTATTATTATTAGTATTATATTTAGTATTATTATTAGTATTATTATTAGTATTATATTTAGTATTATTATTAGTATTATTATTAGTATTAATACTATTATTATTCTCATTATTATGATCATTATTGTTAGTATTATTATTTATATTAGTATTATTATTATTGCCATCCTTATTGATTTTATTAGTATTAATATTATTAGTATTAATATCATTTGTATTATTATTATTATTATTATTATTATTATTATTATTATTATTATTATTATTGCCATTCTTATTAATATTATTAGTATTAATATTATTAGTATTATTATTATTAGTATTATTATCATTATTAATATTATTATAATTAATATTATTCTTATTAATATTATTTTTATCTTGAGTCAAGTTAGCACAATTCTGCCTTAATGTTCTCTGATTACTATCAGAACTTTTGTTGATTTTTGAAGGTTCGGTTTTCTTAATGTCATTAACTAAACCAGCTACAGAAAATTTTGATTTAGAGAACTTTTGCTCTGGTTTCATTTGTGGTAATCCATCGTTTGATTTCACAGTATTTCTACGAATCATTGTAACGGGGTAACTTTTTCTTACTAGATTTATTGTATTTGCACTAAAGTTTTCTATATTATTAGTTGGAAAGTAGACACCTTTATTATTTTCAAAAGGGCTGGTAATCGATGCATTACTCTGTTCTTCTGGGAAATTAGAATTTCTTATACTTGCATTACTAAAATCACGCGAGTTTTGGCGATTTATAATATTTGATGATTGATTATTTATGACGCCATTATAATTAGCATTCTTTATGTAAATGTTTTCTCTCCCAACTTCTGAATTATTCATATAGGTGGTAACCGATACATCAGCAATAGGATTATAAGGAACAAAAGAAAATTCTTTATTTGGTAATGGTAAAATAGAATTCCCAGGTGAAGCAACATTATTAGCAAAATTATTTGAAGGAGAATCAAAAGCATTATACATTATAATACCAGGATTAACATTATTAGATCCTTGACCAGGTAAAGTAGTAGTAAAATTACTACTGGAATATGGTAATGAGACATCATTTGTAGTTGAAATGATAGTGTGATTGGAATTCTGAGTAGCCATAGGCACAGGGCTATTTGTTGCAAGTGGTCCATGAGTAGAAACAAGCTGAATGATGTTATTATTTTGAAATTGCTGACTTGAATGTCGAGATAAGCTAGAATATCCATGATTAGAATTATTAAAAATACCCTGGGCAGATGAGCTAACTGTTTGGTACGGTGGAAAAGAAGAAATTGGTGGATAAGCAGATCCTGAAACATTTGAATGAAATGGAACAGAAGAATTTAAAGAGTGATTATATGAACTCGAAGAGTACCCGTTAGGAAGATGAAGTGTGTAAAAAGGGGGAGGTTTTTGAATATGATTAAAATTTGTAGTAGGAATACTACCATTATAGTTCATGTCAAGAGCAGAATTAGAACCTTGTACAATAGAATATCGACTATCTAAATGGGGTTCAGAAGTATTAGGGAATTGTGCTGTAGGAGCGGATTTGAAAAAATAAGATTTTGGAGGAAGACTATAAGATTTACCAACAGTATTCGAAGCTTTGGTAGGAGGATTAACATTAAAAAAAGAAGATTTTTCAGGAGTAATATAAGGATTATAAGAAACATTGGAAGTTTTGTTACTAGGAGTAGTATTAGAAACTGTAGATTTTGGTAGGACTTTATAAGATTTATTAGAATCACCACCAGTTTGGTTAGTAGAATTAACGTTAGAAGAAGCTCCATTTAAAGAGAGAATATTGGATTTATGAGAAGTTGAAAGATATTCAAAAGAAGCATTAATTCTTTTTTTTTGGTTACACTCAGTTTTTCGGTTAGAATTCATCGATTTTACAATTTTTGTAGAGCCACGTTGTGATGCATCAGAATTCTTTTGAGTAGAATGTGATTCTTCGCTTTTCCCAGAATCGGTATTCTCAACATTAAAATTTTTCAAATTAATGCTTAAATTAGCTGATTTTTTATTACTCAAAACAGAAGATACATTATATTTAGAAAGTGGATCAGAATTAGACTTAATTGTAGTGGGTGAGTTTGAAAGTGGAGTACTTAGCTTTAAATTTGTTTTGTCATTAGTTTCAGTTGAAGTAGAATCGTTTGATACGGCGTTCAGGCCTACTTTCATATCATTTTTTGCCTGTGTCTTACTAGAATCACTATTTTCAATAGTGTCTGGCTGTTTTTCGAAGACATGTCGATTTATTTCTTGAGATGGCTGGTCTTCTTGTACTGTCTCATTAGCAAAAACCTTGTTAGAATTATCCGAGCCCAAAGATGTTTCTATTGTTATTTTTGAACTATCTTTTTTTAAAATTTCTGAATCATCTAAAACTATAGAATTTCTAGCAGAGTTATCTCTATGTAAGATTTCCTGTTTTAAGCCTTTAGCCATTGTATTAAATGACTTTAAAAAAGTATTTAGAGGCATTTCACCTTTTTGCATTTTGGGCGCCGAGTTTTGAACAAAACTATGTGTTTTAATGATATAATCTCTCATTAATTTATAGCTTTTTTCATTAAAATTTTCTGGAATTGAATTAACATCAAAAGAAAAGTCTAATTCTAAAGAGGAATTGGAAGTTGAAGGAGAATTGCTTAGATCTTTTTTTTTTGCGCGAGCAACTGATAAATATTTATATAAAGAAATTGAAATATTGTTAAGCCGGCGACTTACTTCCTCAATAACAGTCGAGGTTTCAAACGTAGGAATACTGTAGTCATTTGAAATATTATGTAGCTTTAAAACATCGTCTGAAAATAATTGAATCATTTCGATATGACGAAAAAGAAAAGACAGATCGTTTATCTTATTTTTGCCTATCAGCTGAGTTTTCTCTGAAAACTGATTTATAATTTTTTTTTCATCTATTAAGGGGAACACTATTGAATCAGGAATCTGTGATTTTGGTAAGCACTTATCTATTTTAGAAATACCTATACTATCATTTATGAATGGATTGATTGAAAGGTTACCATTAGTATGCATGTCTCCTTTAAGGATTGCATTAAATTGAGAAATTGATCGCTTATTAGGATTATTTGAGTCATTGTCCTGTAACTTTCGTTTTAATTTAGATAAATCTTTACAAGACTTATAAAAGTAAAGATTAGGAAACATATCCTGTAGTTTTATTTCTGCTTGTATTTGCTGGTTGCGAAAGTCTAGGTATTCGTTTGAATTAAAAATTGGGTGAGTAAAAATAGGGTTATTTGGACACATTTGTTTATAATAATGAGCATCTTGAATGAAAACCATTCTTAAATAATCTAAAATAATAATTTGCTCTTGTAAAGATTCAGCACGCCAAAATGGAGCTTTATTCGAAAGTAGGGTAGAAAACTTCTTTGGATTTCTTATAGCATCAGTCCATATGTTTAGCCAAGGGAAAACCATTCTTTTGAGATTATTTGGAACTTGAACTATATCTCTTAGTATTGGTAAATTTTTTTCATTCTTGTCTATAATAGGGCGGCCATAGTGAAAAGTGTCGGCAAGATAAAATAATAAATTGGAAGAGGAGTTTAATTGAGGATTTGAAAGATCAATAAAATTTTGACCCAAAGTGCGTTTTAATGCCGTTACAGACAATAGTTCTTCTTTATTAGAAGTTGGGTCTGCTTCAGGAGGGTGTAAATCAAAATTTTTAACAAAGAATTTGATTTGTTCTTGAGATATTCCTAGAGAAGCAAGATAAGCTTCCGTTGAACGTAAATTACAGCTGTCTAAATTTTTTATTTTATTAATGTTTAAAGATTTAAAGGTAGTCATTATATCTTCATATAAATCATTATTTGGGAATTTTTCGATTAAATACGATTTAGCATGCCGGTTTAAAAAATAAGGAGGAGCGTAACTTTTAACATGAAACCTTTCAAACAGTGAAAAGGCTAACAAACCTATTGGACATAAAGATATTATACAGTGCCTTGTTAGGAGTGCTCGATATGCCATATTTCCAGTGTAGCCAGCAAACGCTATATAGTAGTTATTTTTCTTTATATTGTTACAAATTATAATATCGCGTCTAATTAACTGTAGATTGGCCAAGGTGAGATTTTGAACCCTCTTTAAATCAAGCATGGTGGAAAAAGCCAATAATTGGGCTAAAGCTATGTGAGTTTTACCTTCATTTAAAGATAAAAATACAAAGGAACTTAGAATATTTGGAGAATAAAATATGCTGGGATTAGAAATGTGTGCAGTCTGTTTAGATGTGTTATTTATAGTGTTTGTATTATTTGGAGTGTTTGTGGTATTTGTATTATTTGGAGTGTTTGTGGTATTTGTATTATTTGTAGTGTTTGTGGTATTTGCATTATTTGGAGTGTTTGTGGTATTTGTAGTATTTGTATTGTTTGTATTGTTTGTATTATTTTTATTCGTTATATTATTTGTACTGTTTGTATTGATTATATTGGACCCAATATCAGAATGGCTTTTTGGCACTGTGGATGATGTTGCAATTTTGTCAATAGGTATACTCTTCCACATACGACATAATGCCCGAATTAGATAATGTCTAGGATAAATTTCACGGCTAATCCCCCGTTGAACTTGAATTTTCCATAAATTTATTAAAGTATTAATAGAATAATTCAAAGTTGGATAACCTATTTGAAAAATAAAATCTTTGTCAGGAGGCAAATCTGTAAGACCAGCGCAACATAAAGAGAAAAGAATTATTTTTGTAGACGTTACTAAATGACGTTTTTCTAAAGGTAGATGTGAATATGCAATATTACACCATTTTATAAAATCATTTGTTTTAGTTGCATATGGATTTGCTAATCGTTTTGATGAAACATCTTTTAAAAATTCATTTGTTATCTTTTTACAATAATTATTCATAGAAATTATACCTTTAAGTTGCATGCTTTTAGCCTCTTCTATTAAAGCCCCATTTGTTTCCATATTGTTTTTCAAATCATTTTCTAATATGTACTGAAGAGCCGCTAGTTCAACCTCTTTTGGAATTGGATATTGTATTTTCATATCTGTTTGTTAGGAAAAATGTAAAAAACACAAAAAAATATAAAAAACACAAAAAAACACAAAAAAACACGTGGCAAAAAACAAAAGACACGTTAATATGTAAATTTAAAATTCATAAAAACTTAGAACTTATAAAAATTCATAAAAAATCCTAGAAAATCATATATCTTAAAAAAAAATTTCAAACTCACTAAAATCGCGTAAACTCTATTAAAAATTAAGCATATAAAAGAAAAATCTATTTTTCTAAGCGTTATTTAATGCTCTAAATTATAATTCTGTATTAAATTTAATTTTTTTTTTTTTTTATTATATATTTTTAATTTCTAAATTTCTAAATTTCTTACTTTTCAATTTTCAATTTTCTAAAATTCATGTTGTATTGCTTTTTAGAAACGAAAAGCTCAAAGTGGCTAATTATTAAAGCTGGTTGTCATGGAGATGAATGTATTTGCCGTAATAGTATGTGATAATTGCTATAGTGTCGTGGTTACTACGACAACTGACTTTAAATGTGGCTATAGTCTGTGTTAAGAAATTCTAAGTCTATTTAGAAATAGAATTTCACTATACGTAAATGGCTAGCTTGCTACTGGAAGCGAGCTAAGCGAGCTCGACTGACTGGACAAGAAAAAAATATCTACGTGTAGAGTACATAGGAAGAAGGAATTTGAATATTTTACATATAAGGATTTAAAAAATTACGAATAAAAACAAAATAAGTGAAATGAATTATCTAAAATTGTGTAAAAGAAAAGAAAAGGAAAGAGTCTGTTCAATCAATATTAGTTAACTGGTGGTTGCCTAGTAACGACTTTAAATTATTTTATATATAACTAGAGCTGGGCATTGGACCGTCCTGTTTCTTAACCGTCCTTTCGGACCGTCTGTCTCTTTTAACCGCTCTTTTTAATTGGTCGGTCTTTTTGGACTGTTAAAAAAGACCGCTGACATAGATCATTATGTAATTCGTATGTACGCGTATTAAGAATATAATAACTACATAAAGTTCTAATCATAATATTTACATATTTTAATATTTGCATATTTTTAAAACATTTTTACTAATTAAAACTAGATCCACACAAGATGATGAATCACCAGTAGATAGAAACATGAATATAACACGTAATTATTTTATTATTTCTAAAAATAATCTCAAATACATATGTTGTTTTTGTAATAAAACCTTCAGCGTAAGGAGTTCAACATCTACCCTTAGTAGACATTTGAATTCTACGCACATTGAATCGAGAAATACTAAGCCCACGGGACTAGTTATGGGTCCTTTAATCCCACTTTCTGCAGAGCAAGAGGTACGCTTTAAAAGTTCTTTAAATCGTTGGATCTTGATGACTAATAAGCCTTTATTGACAATCGAAGAACCCAAGTTTCTCGAGTTCCTTCAAACTCTTAATGGTACTGCTCAACTAGAAAGTAGAAGGACTTTTACAAGAAATATAAAAAAAGAATTTATTGATCTACGACAAAAATAAAAAAATTACGTAAAAAACTGTCTCATGGTCTTATTAACTTTAGATCTATGGACCTCTAAATCTCGCACACCATTCATGAGTGTAACAGTCCATTGGATTGATGAAGATTTCAAAATTTAATCCGCAGTATTGGATATCACTGTCCATCCTCATTCGCATGATGGTATTTCATTAGCTAGAGAGGTTACTACAATTTTTAGTTTTTTTGGTATTGAAAATAAAATACAAAGCATAACAACAGATAATGCAAGAAATAATATTGTTGCATTATCCATTATTAAAGACGAATATGAACCACGAAGTGTTACTCCGCCAATTCATCTTTGCTGTGGGGCTCACGTATTACATCTTGTTGTATCCAACGGAATAAAATCGATGATGACAATAGTCGAAAAAATACACTATATGTCAGTAATGCTAAAATATTAATAATACACCATATTCAGAAATAGAAAGTGCAAATGATGATATGGTAACAAAATTAGCTGAATACCTTGAGCTAGTACAAAGCGATGAGTTGGCTGTAATAGCTTGTCTTGATCCTCGTATTAAGTTAGAGCTTCTACCAGTTACAATAAACAGAAATAAAATTAAAAAAATGCTAACAGAAAAATATAATCAATATATTGGTAAAAAAACTAACCTTCGAAAGAGACAAAAACATCTTTCTACGATGGATAGAATAATTAAAAGAAGGGCAGAGTTTAATAATAACATTGTTGCTAATATATCTGGTAGCAACGAGAACTCTACAAGATTGGGAAACAACGAAAGTTCTACTAGATTGGGAAGCGACGAAAATTATATTTTACAATCCATTAATGAAACTTCATCTTTGGATGTGTTATATATATTTAAGTTTTATAATATATATATATATAGTTTTATTTATTTTTGTATATGATAATATTAATTATAAAATAGTATTATATCTAGTTTTCATATAATAATATAGTATAAATATTATTATAAATTATATAAATATATATATTAATTTAGTAAAACCAAATATATAAATCTGCTTGTTTTCCTTAAAAATACTTAATCTACATCCCCTATTTATATCCTTCCAATTACACACGCACTTAAGATGAAAATTTTTCTTTTCATTCGGAACTGGTTGGGTGCTTACATAATTTAGCAAATTATTATCGTTTATAATTTCCTTTTTCATGTTTCCCTCCCTAGTGATATCCGAATATCCGAAGGTAATATTGGGTATTAAATAACTTAAGGGTGATAGTAATAAAATAGATAATCTATAGGATAAGAAAAGTAAGATATTTTTCCCATAATATTCAGGGTAAAATAAAGTAAAATAAAACGAAATAAAAATAAAGTAAAATGTAATAAGACGAAGTAAAACGAAGTAAAATAAAATAAAAATAAAATAAAGTAAAGTAAAATATAATAAAATATAATAAAAATAGAAAATAGTGAACTTATTCCTTTTGTAAAGTGAATAGTCCATTATATTTTCTTATATCTGTTGGATTATAATATCCAACAGATGACAACGAAAACCCTGATGAATTTTTGACTTACTTTGATGGCCGCCCCATTTCTTTTAATGATGACCCTTTTCTGTGGTGGAGAAACCACGCATCTCAAATGCCTGTATTGGATAACATTGCCAAAGACACTCTTTCAATGCAAGCTACTAGTGTAGCAGTAGAAAGGCTTTTTTCTCAAGCTGGAAATGTGTTTTCTTCGAAAAGATCTAGTCTTGAGGACGAAACGGCTAGAGCTTTTTTATGTACGCAAAACTGGAAGGGATTACAATTTTTATAATTAAAATACATATTGCTTTGTTTTTTTGTTAAAGT
This sequence comes from Ascobotryozyma cognata, assembly GCA_030565755.1. Classification (NCBI taxonomy): domain Eukaryota; kingdom Fungi; phylum Ascomycota; class Trigonopsidomycetes; order Trigonopsidales; family Trigonopsidaceae; genus Ascobotryozyma; species Ascobotryozyma cognata. The sequence goes on from JAJMCY010000095.1 coordinate 30,388, forward strand.
AATATATTTTAAGTATTTATTAAGACTCTTTTGTTTAATAATTATCTTCCATTTGTAATTTGTATACTAAAAAAATATCATTTAAAATTTATTTAATAAAAGAAAAAATTAAAATAACATAGTCTAGTATAGGACAATATAGTGTGGCCCAGTATATAGCATAATATTATTTAATGTATTAGAGTATAATATAATAATACAATAGAATTTAATATAAATTTAGTGTACTAATTTTTAAAAATTAGCTACAATAAGTAAAACTAAAAAAATCCTTAACAACAATAAAAAAATACATAGTTATTAATAATGCATATAAATTCTCTTAACATTTTAAAAAAACTTGAGAAAATAAAATTTTTCAAATTTTTTTTCAAAGAAGCAACCATCTAATAAACAATGTATTTCAAGCGGTCTTTTTGGACCGTGTTCTAAGTTTCTTTTACTATTCTTTTTATCACGTGATTTATCTTTATTTTATTTTTATTTTTATATTATTATTATTTGTTTTAACTTATTTCTTTTATTATCACGTGACTTGTTTTAATCTTTGTTTACTATACTTATTTACGATCTACGGATTGCATCTTATACACAGAATCTGTGGAACCTCAAAATACACCTTACAGTATTTGAGGCTAATGGTAGAGTATATATATTTAGATAGTTGTAGTAAATAGAAAGGATAGTAGTATTTTATTATAGAAACTTATAGTTATCTTTACGTTCTAATATCTAGAACAACCGCTGAATTTACCCTGGCGGTCTAAAAAGACCGCCAGCTTCTAGTACCTAGTCCAAACGGACCGCTAATGTTACCCGGTCGGTCCAAAAAGACTGAGCAAACCTGTTGTTATGGGAAAAAGCCCGTTCGTTTGCCCAGCTCTATATATAACGTTATATATATTTTTTTTAACATAAGAGTACAGTATTCCCTCTCTAAGTGCACACCTCTCTAAGTGCACATCAAGGCTGTCCACCGTTACGGTTGCCATACTAAAGTGCACATTGCACAGTGCACACCAATTTTAAAAAGTGTGCACCACAAGTTGTTGGCATGCCACACAATTTAGGAATATTTGTAATTTTATTTAAATAATGACTAAGTTGCAATAAAATATTAGTGATACAGTTCTGTAAACACAAAAAAAAAGTAAGTATATTAAAAGTATAAATAGTAAAATAAACACTTTAGGATTTATCTGTGCACTAGATAAGATTATGTACGTAATTTCAATATTAGTAGCTTAACTGAATATAT
>JAJMCY010000096.1:5542-30542 GCA_030565755.1 Ascobotryozyma cognata
TTAATTTTTATTTTTAATTGAAAATTAAAATTGAAAATTTTACTATTTTATATTTATTATTTAATATTAAATTTCTCGTACGCGTAAATTTCTTTTTTTTAGGATTTCGACTTATATATAAAATAATTATTATTATGCGTTTTCTTCCTTTATTTATTTATATATTTATTTATTTTATGTATTTATTTATTTATTTTTTTTTTTTTTTTTTTTTTTTTTTTTTTTTTTTTTTTTTTTTTTTTTTTTTTTTTTTTTTTTTTTTTTTTTTTTTTTTTTTTTTTTTTTTTTTTTTTTTTTTTTTTTTTTTTTTTTTTTTTTTTGTTTTTTGTCGTCACTCTATTAGTATCTAGATAATTAGTAAATGGTTAATAATACATACTAAATAATTAATAGTAAAATCCAATAAAACCCAATAAAACACGAATAAGTACAAAAAAAAAAATTTGCAAATCAATACATAATTTGCATTTTATACTATTTCTGTAAAGAAAAATAAAGAATTATTAATGCTAAGAAATATATTAAAATAAATTAATATGGGTTGGGGGCTATTCTATTTATAACCGTTTTTGATTAGGGTTTGAAATAGCGGAGAAGGAAAACAATATAACCGAAACAGAGGGGTAAGGGTTGTTTTATATTATTCAGATTGTTATTCTATATTTGTCAAGTTGGTAAAACTGGTTCTATATTTGTCCAATTAGCAGAGTTATTCTGTGTAGAATATGTTATTCTAAATGGTAGAAAAAAATAAAAAAAATAATTAAATTTTAAATTAAAATAAAAATAAAATTTAAAATTTAAAATTTAATAATTGAAAAAAAAAAAAAAAAAAATAACAATTAAAATTATTTTTATTTTTATTTTTTAAAATAAAAATAATATATTTTTAAAAAAATAAATAAAATTGAACTTGGAAATAAAAATTAATTTTTAGAATCAATTTTAAAAATATATTTAAAATTAAATTAAATTAAAAAAATATAAAAAAAAAAAGAATCAATGGCGTCAAAACCTAAAACAAGCAAAGAAAATTCAAACCTGTCGAAAGGCAAAAATAAAAAAAACACCAGAGATTCTAAAAATTCCAACAAAGAGGAAAATAAACTTGAAAAGGAAAATATAAAAGAAAATAAATCAGAAAGTGAATCGGAAAATGAATCAGAAAATGAATCAGAAAATGAATTGGAGAACGAATCAGAAATTGAACCAGAAAATGAATCAGAAAATGAAGTTGAACCAGTCGATTCAGAAGAAATCCCACTGTCAGATGTCGAATCATTGGAATCCGATGTTGACGCAATTCCGAAACAAAAACTAACTATAAATAATAAAGCTGCTTTAGAATTGTCATTAGAAAGATTTGCACTTCCAATACTTTCACCAACATTTAAACCTTTTACAACACATCTTTCTATTATATCAAGTGAACCAATTAGTGATAATATAGCAGACGTTGAGGACGAGTTAACTAGAGAATTAGCTATATATAAACAAGGATTAGATGCTGTCATACTTGCAAAAGAAGAAATCGTAAATGAAAATAAAAAAATAAAAAAGAATTCAAATCTAAATAAAGGTGAAGGAAAAACTTTATTTTCAAGACCAAATGATTATTTTGCTGAAATGGTTAAATCTGATGAACATATGGATAAAATACATTCTAAATTAGTATCTGAAGCTACTGCTAAAAAGGCTAGTCAAGATGCTCGTAGACAAAGAGAACTTAAAAAATTCGGTAAACAGGTTCAAGTAGCAAAATTACAAGAACGTGCACGTGAAAAACGTCAAACTTTAGAAAATATTAAACTTCTTAGAAAACGTAAAGCTTCGTCTTCAACTGCATTCCCGGGTTTAACTACTGAAGATGACTTTGATATCGCTCTAGAAGATGTTTCAACTGATTCTAAGAAATCTTTAAAAAGAAAGGCAAAGGATGCTAAATATGGTTTGGGTGGTAAAAAGAAGTATAAAAAATCAAATGATGCAAAGAGCTCTGCTGATGTTAGTGGTTTTAATGCAAAGAAAATGAAAAAGACTAGACGATTAGGTAAATCAAAACGACACAGTAATAGGGGGTGAATTTGAGATTTTTTATTTTATTATTTTATTATTTTATTATATTATTATTCATCATTTTAACGTTTTCCTTTTAATGCTTCTTTTATGTATATTACTTTATATCTACTTGGTATTGTATTTGTATAAAATGTTTGTCTCTATTGTCTTTAATTAAAAGTTTTTCATCAATTGTAATTAATATTATATTCATTAGTTTTTTTTTTTTTTGTTTGTTTGTTTCAAAAAATAAAAATTTTTTTTCATATATTTATTGCCTAAGGAAATATTATTAAACTTGTAATGAATAATGCAGCACATGTCCAATTCCAATACCAATATAACCCTCCATTTGGTTTACCTTCACCAGGTACTTGTATTTTTGTAATATGCCAATATGGATCTATAAAATGAGCATCAGTAGAAATGTTATTGTTATCTTGAAGTGCAAATTTTTTTGTTTTATCCGAATTTACAATAAGTGGGCCATCATCAAATGACATTCCACACATTACAGCTCTAGATAAATTTCTGGCACCTGCCTCAGTATCTCTAAGTTCCATAGGATCTGAATATAGTAAATAATCAGATACTTTATGTATAAAGCTAGGAAACCAACGTAAAAATCTTGATTTCTTACTTGAACCAGGACATACAACTAAAACTGAAACACCTTTTGGTCCTAAAAATCTAGCCCAAACTGGTGCACAATAAGTTGAAAGTGCCATTGTTTGTTCATAAGTCATTTTATAAAACCCTTCAGCTTCTGCCATATATGATAAAGATCCTGTAGCTGGAATTAAACTATCTGGAGTGCTATTTTCCCTTGATAGTTGCAGACTATTCCTGTTTCTTACTTCTGTTGTTGTCACCCGTATGTTATTTTCTGTGTCTGAATCACTTGTACCATTTATACTATTTGTATCAGTTGAACTGGTACTACTTGAGTAGCTAACAATATCGTCATTGTTGTTATTATTACTATTATTAGTATTACTTTTAATATTATTATTACTATTATTATTATTATTATTATTATTATTATTATTATTATTATTATTACTATTACTAGTATTATTGTCATTATTATCATTAGCATTATTGTCATCGTCATCATCATCATCATCATCATCGTTATTGTTATCGTCATCTAAATCCGCATAATGTTCATTTTTCATACGTTTTAAAAGCCTTCGAACATCAATTCTTCTGCTAAGTTCTAACGCGCCTAAGTCAAATACTTGAGGATCCATATTCGCCTTTTTATATTTTGTACTACCTAAAAAAATTATCCTTGTTGTTATCATGTCTTTTAAATAACAAGTGAGTAGCCATTCACTAAAATGATTTACACAAGTCCCAATTTCAATACCACCATCAAAACCACCATCTTCCATATCAAATTTCATGTCAATATTCATAGCCATAGGTAATCCACCTGGTTCAAAAGATTTAGAGTTATTATAAAATTTACCAAAAGCTGGAACCAGCCTAACCCCACATGAATTATCACCATTTATATTATTATTATTATTATTATTATTATTATTAATATTAACATTATTTCCACTATTAGTATTACTAATATTATCAATAGTATAACTTTGCAAAATTTGCAGCTTTAACATTTCTGCCTTCCAACCACCCTTGACATCGTCAATATCACTTAGAAAATTATAATCAGTAAAACCAGGAGGACCATAGGTATCAATTGAAGCACCAAGAACAAGAACATCAATTACACCTCTAATGCCTTTGTCTTCCTCTTGATCAGACTCTAATTCTATTTCTTCATTATCTTTTGAACATCTAAAATTAACAACTCTGACAAAACGTCTAACATCTGAAAGTTTTGTTAAATCACATGGAACCCCTTCAACTATTCCATTAAATTGTTTTGCAATTTTACCTAATTCACATATAACCTCTCTGGTTTTTTTGGTATCTCCATCTCTAAGTGTTAACATTAAATGAATTGACTCTTTAGAATTAATTAAAACTTTTTTAACTGCGTGTAAATTTACTCCTTCTGTTGCTCCTGTCCATACTATAACTTTTCTTCTTTTTTTAACTGTATTATTATTAGAAGTTTCTTTTTTCATCTTATTTTCTTTCATTATGTTAATGGTAATAGATAATAATTAATAAATAAAAATCAAATTTTAAAAAAAAATAATTTAAAAACTTAAAAAAAAAAAACGGTATATTTTATTAATTAATTACTTGCTGTTAACCATTGTTAAACCATTTAAAGATTGCTTCACGTAAAGGTAGTAAAGAACTATTTCTTAATCGTACCTAACTAATTAAGCGACTTTATAATTTAAAAAAAAAATGGTTTCCAAGGAGATTGTTGGTTAATGGTTAAATTATTATATAGCGCCATTAATATTTAATATTGAAACCAGAGTCAACCTAGAATTTATTTTCTTACTATGTCTTCCTGAGTAAATTTTAGTGAAAATGTACATCAATAACTTGTTTATACACCTCTTCTAAATTTTTTTTAGTAAATTTAATAGTTTATACTTTAAATATACTGTAATGAATTTTTTTGTGCTGTTTTGGAATATAATATCTTCTTATATTTCTTTATTGTAAATATTAACTGTTTTGACTTTGTTCGTAAATATCACTATTATTATCAGTAACTTGTAAATGAAATTGATCAAATATCTTAATTTTAAAAAATACTATTTAAATTATATATGTATTATATACGAATTTAATATTCCCAATAAAAATAAATGAATTTCATATATTCTTGTAAAAAAGCAAAATAATGACAAAAATTCTAATTAATGCTTAAAAACAAATACCACAAACGAAAAGTTCCTGTAAATACAAATTATGGAATTTATATAAAATCGTCTATAACTGTGAAATTATCAATTAATTAACAATTCAATAAAAAGAATAATAACATAGTGCCAATAAATATAATAAACAAGTAAATAAATAAATAAATAAATAAGTAAATAAGTAAATATAAATAAATAAAATAAATAAATAGAATAAATAAATAGAATAAATAAATAGAATAAATAAATAAAATAATAACTAAATGTATAAATAAAAGAATAAAATAAAAAATACCAAACAAACTTAAATAAATGTAATGTCAATTGTAGTTTCCCAACGCGCATCGGGTAGTTTTCTAGCAATATCAGATTTAACAATTGCTAATGCAGTATCACGTATTTTTTCTAAAACATTTTTAGTCTCATTTGCAGTTCGCGCTTTTGCTCGATCAGAGTCAACAATTATTTTTAAACAAGCAAGAAATAAGCCGTAATGTGCCTGCCATACTCTTACATCCTCAACTCGTACTATAGCGCTATCAGAAGAAGTAATATCTGAGACTGCCGCTTGTACATCTCGTATGCTAGGTGCACTTAATAAAACAATTTTACCTAATGCTGAAGCAAAAAATACCCCACAAAAGCACATACAAATTGATATACAAAGAGCTAATGCTTGATCTGCCCAATAATAAGCTAACGGTGAAGAAATAAATGGTAATATTAGAATAAGACATGAACATGAAATAGTTAATAGATGTGAAGGATTTGTAAACACAGGTGAGTGTCTTAAAAATCCAGGTAATAAACGAGCAGGGAGTAATAATAAATGGTCATAATTATTATGATTGTTAATTCCAAAATTTCTAATACTCATTCCAACATTTGCCTTTGGTATTCCCTTCTTTTGATCATAATTATTATCTGACTCTTCATATAGGTTTTGTTGTCTAATTGTACGACCAATACGTGAATGATTACCTAATACGACGGCAGATATAATTGTTACTATTAATGCCATTAATACTGAAAAATTCAATCTTCCAGCACTTATTCTGGCAGGAAGGTGAGATATATTAATAGATTGAGAAGAAGTGGGTGATGAATGTGTATGACCTAAATGACCATGTGAGTGACCAGAATTGGATTCATTACCCATGATATATCCGAATAAATCTTTACAAGCATGTGAAAAGACATCACCTCCTATAAATACCAAAGATACAGACATTGCCATACCAGCTAGTACTTCTAATCTTTCCAACCCAAATGGGTGTCTAATACTAGATTGTTTCCAAACTTCGAAATTTGATAAAACATCAACAATATTAGACAAAAGAGCTCCTATAGCATCATAAATTAATAAATGGGATAAAGTTAATAAAGCTATTGAATCCCCATCTGAGCTTGTACTGGTAATCATTATTGCAACAGCAACAACAAAATGAAGAATACCCCACCAAAAACGAAGCTTTTGTTCGTGTGACATTGATTGCATACATTCTGAAACATTTGGAATTGGACGAGATAAAGGAATTGCTAAAGGGGCACGTGGTGGTGGTTCAAGAAAGAAATTCATAGATACTGAGGAATGTTTATATCTATGACCTCTTCTTTGACTTGGTTTTCCAGCAGAATTCATATTAATATTGCCTCTTGCCATAGGCGCAGAAGTAAAAGCAAAAGCAGGATTTTCATGATAATCATTAATGTTTATAGTATTTGGACTTAATCCATTATTAAGATCATTATTAGACAACATACTATTAGTGTTTCCACTGCTTACAATTATTCTTGGAGAGCCATTGTTTCTAACTGGTGAACGAGAAAGTGATCTAGCTGGAGACTGTTGTCCTGATGAATTACTTGAATGGGATGAAATAGTACCGATTCCTTCATTTATAGGTGGAGGTAATGATAATGGTGGTAAAGGAGCAATATCAATAGATGTCCATACATTATTATTATTATTATTATTATTATTATTATTATTATTGTTACTGTTATTGCTGTTAGCATAATTATTGGTAAGATATCCAAAAGATGGATATGTATAATCAGGAGCATATTGGGACACTGGTCTTGGTCTTCTTGTTCTAGGATATGGAGGAGCTAAAGAGTTTGAATTCTGATTATTTCGCCAATCTTGAGGAGAAGGAGAACGAGAGTAATTTCTATATCTTGAAAGATTACTTGAAGAGGAAGATCTTGGAGGTGGAGGAGGTAAATCTGCAGCAAATAAAGAATATTTTTCTTTTCTACTTAATCTCGATGAATTATCATTATTAATATTTGTAGAAGAATTAAAAGGAGAATGTAAAGTTGCTTGTGAAGTAGAATTCGGAGGAGACTTTTCATTATTTGAACTATTGTTTCGCATCTGATTCTTACTTAATGGGCTACTATTGGTACTTGAATTACTATTATTATTTAAATCCGTTTGAGAAAATAAATTATTTATATGAGGAGTAGAATTACTCATTGGTATATAAAAATTTGATTTTTTAGGAGTATATGGAGAGTCATTCGACCTGCGAAGCTCATAAGCTGAGGATAATGGTGGTGGAGAAGCCATTAAAGAAGATGGAGAAGCTGAGGCAGTTGCGGGAGAACCAAAAGTAGAATTAGATTGATATTTTTCTAAAGAAGGAAAATCGTCAGCACCATATATCGAGTTTGGTCTTGAAGAAATCGGAGAATTTGATGTGGGTAAAATCGATCTTGTTCTGTTAATATTTGCTAAGGGAATATCTATCGGTTTGGGGCTTATTGTACCTGAGATAGGTCCTAAATAAGTGGGACTGCCAACGTTATTACTGTTATTATTGTTGTTATTAATAGTATTGATATTTTCCAAATTATCTATGGAAACGGGATTATTAGGAGACTGAAAAAATAAAGAGGAAATACTTCTTGAGGAACTAGAAGAGGGGGAAATTCCATCTATGGAGTTGTTTTGCATATTTTGCATATTCTGCATATTCTGCATATTTTGCATTTTTACAGATGGTAAGTTTAAATGCATCTGTACTGATTGCTGATTATTAAATTGTTGCAAGGAAGCTGTGTTATTTGGATTATTATAATTATTGTTGTTATTATTGTTATTAGGATTATTGTTTATGTCGTTGTCAGCCATATAATTGTAGTTGCAATTGTAAATATCGTGAACATTTAAATCTCTGTTGCCATTGCTATTGCTGTTATTTAGGTTTGAATTATTTGAATTATTTAAATTGTTAATATTGCTTAAATTACTTAAAATAGCACTTGAATTTCCTTCATTCATAATAGAATATCCCTTTATAGTATTGAAATGATAATTTGTATAAAGATTTGTGTGCTCGTTTGTACATAAATTACCCTGTTTTTGTTCCTGTTTATTAGATAAAAATGTATCAAAAGGATTTTCAAGTCTTTCATCTACAGGAGAAAGAATATCCAGTGTCTGTGACACCATAGTGTTTTTTTAAACTAATTTTTATCTCTTTATTTTATATTAATATATTGTGTTATTATATTAATATATTATATTATATTATTATATTATTTTTTTATATTATTTATTTTATTATTTTATTATTTCAGTTATTTTAGTTATTTTATTTTATTTTATTTTATTTTATTATATTTTATTATATTTTATTTATTTTACTTTATTTATTTTACTGTTTTTTTTTATTTTTATTTTTATTTTTATTTTTATTTTTATTTTTAATTTTATTTAATTTTACTTTTAATGTTCAATTTATTAAATTTTAATAATTGCACATACTAAAAATTATGTTTTAAGGAGCCTTAGGGTAAAAAGGCACTAAACTATTAAACGTGAAACTACGAAAAATAAAAAAAAAATAAAAAAACCTATAAATAAATAAATATTGTAAATACCTAAATAGTAGTAATAATATAATAATATACTAATAAAATAAAAAAAATAATATAATATAAAAGTATAATAAATAAATATTATAATGAGAATATAATAAAGTTAATAAAATAGTCGTACAATACAAACCAAACTACATCATATGATGTTGCTTACCACGTAATACCATTGGTAATATACAGTCGTATATTAGTCAGAAACACAATACAGTTAGTCATTTTTTGATGTTTATTACCAAATATACCACAACGTATTAGTCATAACCGTTGGTTACAAGATGCAAGCAAGTATTACCAAATAAATGCAGCTAGGGTACAGATTAGACGATTCAAGTTGGAAATGCGTATTTAATAAAGTTATTTGTTGGTAAAGCGCTGCTAAAGGCATTTATTATTGCGTTTATTTATTGTATATTTATTTGTTTTTATTATTTATTACTATTATTATTCTTTACTACTGTAATTATATAGTGTGTGTAGTTAGTTTCGTATTGCCATTGTTCGTATTTACTTTACATCTATTTCTATTAAATTATATTTTTAGCTTAATTTATTTTGTATTATACGTAGCTTTATATAGAATTTAATTAAATTGTAATAATATATATATATATATATATATTTAAATTTAAATTTATTTTATTTTATTTTCATTTAAAATTATTTAGATTCATTATTATATTTACACTCTTACTTTATTTTAAATATATACTTAAATTTATCATTATTTTTAAATTATAATTTAATATTAGCTTTGAATTTATATTTTTTTATATTTATAATTTATATTTAAATTATAGTTTGAATTTATTTATATTTATATTTATATTTTTATTAGTATTATTATTTTTATTTTTATTTTTTATTTTAATAATTTAGTTTTAATTTAAATTTAAATTTATCATTTATATATAAAATAAAGATTTGTATTTTTAATTATTTTTTATTTTTATTTTTATTTTTATTTTTATATTTATATTTAATTTATAATTCGATTTTTGTTTTTTATTTTTTTTATCTTAAAATAAATTTAAATTTAAATATATTTCAAATTATAAAAATTAAGATTTTACATTACAATTTAATTTAGATTTTCATTAACTTTTATTTATTTTTCATATTTGAAATAAAGATTTAGATTTAAAATTCTGATTTTTTTTTTTTTTTTGGATTTTACATTACAATTTGTTCGAATTTTTTCCTTAAAATTTATTCTTATTCTTATTTTTATTTGATTTTTATTTTACTTTTTATTTCGCAATTCATAATTTCATAATTTCATTTAAACTAAATTCATATTTACTTATTAATTCATATTTATATTATATTTATATTCAAATTATTAATACACGGTATCACATGATTAATGAGAATTAAAAAATGTGTAAAAGTAAAAATAAAATTCATAGTGTATACTATTTGCTTCTTTCAGTTAATACTGACTTTGTACTTTTATCTATACGGAGAGAATGAAAACAACCACCGTAATAAAATTGTATTTGAATATATAGAGGGAATAAATCAAGCAGCAGATACAACAAAATATGCGAAAAATGCACAATATGCACTTAATTATCAAGATAATAACAATTACAAGCAAACAAACCAGTTAAAAGATAAATTTATTACTAATGACGTTCCCGGATACATTACTGGTAGAACTGATTATATTACTAACAATGACAATTTTATTACTAATGACAATGGTAGAAATCCGGTTGATTTTAAACACGAAAATGTTCAAAATTATCATACAAAAGTAATAAATAATGAAAATTTAAACTATATAAACAATTTCAATTTTGACAATAGATATGAAAATAGATACGAACATATATGCGAACGGAATAGTGGAAATGAGTGGTCTCTAGACACTGGGAGGCATGCTTTTAATGAGTATCAGAAAACGGCTTATTGCTCAAATGGATATATAGGTACTAGAATACCCTTTCTGGGCACCGGCTATCTAGATGATAGAAATTTTTCAAAGGCTTTAGATTACTCTGATAATGGATGGCCGTTGTTCAATAAAAGATATACAGGCTCATTTGTGGCTGGATTTTGGAATGCTCAAAATTCAACTCCAGGAACAAATTTTAATCAAACTGGTTATGAATCTATTTTATCAAGTATACCAATTTGGAATTCTATGTTTATTTCTACTGATGATAATATCACACTCCATACTAATAACCATCTATTAAATAATATTACAAATTATAAGCAATCTTTATCAATTCAAAATGGTGTAGTAACAACTAGTTTTCTTTGGTGGCCACATGGAATAAATGATAATAATTTATTTTTTTTAGATATTAATTATACAGTAATTACTCACCAAACCATGCCAAATCTTGGAATAGTTAAATTAGATATAATTCCATCTAGATCAATTGATAAACTTAAAATTATAGATATCTTAGACGGTCAAGGGTCTTGGAGAACAACTTTTAATGAAAAAGATATTTATATAAATGATTTATCTTTATTAACTTCTGTATTTCCTGAGGGTATTAATGATACTGTTGTTTATGAAGTTTCTAAACTTCAAATTGAAAACTTTAAACCTGGTAAACAATTTAATTTTCAAAATATAAAACCTATTTCCCATAATGACTATTTTTTCATTTCTTCAAATAAAAGTACTATTGCAATTCAAGCTACTTTGCCACAATTAGAGAAAAATGAAAAAATTTCAATAATAAAATATGTTGCAATTACATCTTCTGATTTAGATTATAAAACTAATTTAAATAATGTTAAAGAAAATGCTCAAAATATTATTCAAAAAGCTACACAAATGGGTTATGAATTATTATTAAAAAAGCATTTAGATGCATGGAATGATATTTGGGATTCAGGTGATATTATTGTTCCATGCAATAATAGAGAACTACAATTAAGTACTCGCGCTTCTCTTTTCCATCTCATTACATCCTTAAGATCTGGATTTGAAAAACCTGGGTTTAATGATAATTCATGTCCAGTTTCAGGTCTTAGTTCAGATTCTTATGGCGGGTTAATATTTTGGGATGCTGATTTATGGGTCTATTTAGCAGTTTTACCATTTTTCCCAGCTCATGCAAAATCTATTATCAATTATCGCACCAAGACACATTCACAAGCGCAAGATAATGCTTATCAAAATGGTTTAAAAGGTGCTTTATACCCTTGGACTTCAGGAAAATTAGGTATATGTACTGGTACAGGGCCGTGCATTGATTATCAATATCATTTAAATACTGATATTGCATTTTCAGCCTGGTCATACTATTTGGCAACAGGTGATGAAGATTTCCTCAGGAATGAAGCTTGGCCATTATTATATGATGCCGCTACTATGTTTGAAAGTTATGTTATAAAAAATTACACTTTAGGTGGTAAATATGTAACTATTGATTTGACTGATCCTGATGAATATGCTAATCATATTGACAATGGTGCATATACTAATATAGGGATAATACAATTAATGAAATGGGCAGTTTTAGCTGGTGACACACTTGGAATAAACGATAACCTGTATAATGAAAAGATTCGTGGAAAATGGATTGATATTTCTGATAATATGTATATTGAATATAACTCTACATCAGATATAATTTTAGAATACACGGGCATGAATGGATCAGCTGTTATTAAACAAGCAGATGTTTGTTTGATAAATTTTCCACTTGATTATGAAATGCCGGAAAGTACACATCAACCTTTAAATGATTTTGAGTTTTATTCTCGAGCACAATCTTCAGATGGACCAGCAATGTCATGGGCTATTTATTCTATTGCTGCACATGAGCATATTACTTCTGGATCAGTAGGTTATACATATTTAATATCATCGTTTGAACCATTTAATCGTGGTCCATTTTATCAATTTTCTGAACAAATGGATGATGATCCAAATACAAATGGTGGTACTAACCCGGCATTTCCATTTTTAACTGGCCATGGAGGCTATATCCAAACTTGGGTTTATGGGCTGGGTGGAATACGGTTTAAAAAGGATTATTTATTTGTGAATGCAACTTATCCTGCTCAATTAGGCCAAAAACCTTTTATACTTAAAGGGATTAAATGGAATAATGCTGTATTTGATATTTCAGTAGGTCCAGTGTATACAACTATTTTTAGAAAAGAAAATGTTTGGATGAATGATGATTTATTTCCTATTGGTCCTTCAAAAGCTGCAGTTGGGTTTCCAGCGAGTAATACTATTGATAAAGATAGCATTAACAGTGGTAATAAAAGGATAAAGATTGGCCTACTTGCGCCTAACGAATTTTTAACTGTGAAAACAAGAAGACCTGATTTATACAATCCTAAAGGAAATTTAATGTTAAATGCATTAGTATTGACAGATTATGAATGGGTCCCAGGTAAATATGCTAGTTCAGTTGTGGATGGATCTAAATCATCAGTATGGCAAAGTAAGAATTATTCTGGAGGATCATTATTTTTTGATTTAGGAGTAGAAACTTCTATCAGAAGAACATTAATAGATTGGCGAAATATTCCTGCAGAATTTGTTTCGTTAAGTATTTATCCTGATAAATTTGCAACAAATATAACAAATTTTATAAATAAGGTTATTTCGAATGGAAATGACATGAAAGGAGGAAGATGGTTGGCAAAGGATTTACAAGTTGTTATTACAGAACCTTATAATAAAGAGAAATTTTTAGAGGTCGACATACGGAAAGGAAACATTACAAGTATTTTATCTACGGATTTAGACGATGATGATGATTATTTGAAGAAAAGTTCGCCACCACCGCGTGTATATGAAGGATACGAGTATCTGAATTTTTTGGATCTTGAAAGGAAATATTACGGAAGATATGTTCATCTACAAGTTTACGGATCGATGCATGAAAAAGTTGGATGCACAATTGGCGAGGTTGAGATGTATGGATATTTATAAGTATAGATGTTTTGTTACTATTCGGTTATATACTATGTCTACAATGTTTAAATTTTTTCAATAATTTAAGTCTATATTTACTTTATGTTTTTTTTTTATGTTTACGTGTGTATTTTTGTATTATTTTACGTTTGTATTTTCTGTTTGTATTTTATTTTTTTTTTTATTAATTATTTAATTGCGTGCATAAAATAAAGTATGTACAGTAAGGGAAACACATAAATAAAGAATCTCTATAACAACCCATTACTTAGGGTTTGTCTATTTTATATTTAAGCGTGATTATGTGTGATTACACACTGTTATGATAGTTTTACGCACAATTACACACAATTACGACAGGTTTCTACAATATAATGTGCAAAATTCTATTGTTTACTTTTTACTGCTTTTTGCTATTTGTTTTTATTATTATTTTTATTATTTTTTCTTTATCTTTATTAATTTGTTAGTGATTTTATATTTTAATTTATTTATTTTTCTTTTTATTTTTTTGCTTATTTTTATTTATTTCTATTTTTAATTTTTTATTTTTTTTATTCGTCCTTTTCGTAGTTACTTTAAAAATAAAAATTCTATAAGAAAAATATTTTATATAGTTTTTTTTTTCTTTTTTAAATTGAATTCTATTACTAGACCTGTATTATAAAATGGCTACCAAGGCTCTTATTTTGGTATGTCTTTATGCCTGTTTCTTAAAAATTTACTGATTTATTGTATTATATTTTAGCTGACTGTTCTTTTTATTACTATACAGGTTGGAGGAGACACAAGAGGAACACGTTTTCGTCCTCTCAGTTTAGACATCCCAAAAGTACGTCATTATTTATACGGTTGTATATTAAATTAATTTATGGGTTATGGATTTACATTTGGAATTATATTTGATTTGAAATGTAGTTTGAATTCGACTTAAAAGTTGAAGCTCGTAACTCATATTTGTGATTTGCATTTGTATATTTATTTAGTTTCTACATTTAAATTTTATAATTTATAATATACGATCTTTATTATACTTTATAATTCATATTTAAATTTCATATTATTTTTATGTTTCACTTATAGTTGTTTTTGTATTTTTATTTTTATTTTAAATTTATAATTATAATTATATTTTTTTCTTATTTTTATTTCATTTTATTTTTTTTTTTACTTGAAATTTATAATTATAATTCAAAACTATTTTTATTTTATTATATGTTTTATTTCATTTTTCCTTTATTTTTAACTTTTATTTTTTACTCATAATTTTTATATTTAAACTGATAATCTTGATTTACAATTTATACTTAAGCCTTATTTCTACTTTTTTTATTCTTTTATTTGAACTTTATAAATTTTATTTGGAATTTATAATTGTATTCATAGTTTCCATCATATTTTACAATTTATATCTAAGTTTTTATTTTTTATTTAATTGTATTTTATTTTAACTTTTAATTTCAACTTGTAATTTTGATTTACAATTTATATTTTATATTTTAAATTATGATTTTTAATTGCTTTTATTTATATTTATATTTTTATTTTTATTTTTAATTCTATTCCTATTATTTGAAATTTTTAATTATATGTATTTTATCAACTATAATCTATTCTAATTTTGAACTTATATTAAAATTTACACTTGTAATTTATTATTTATAATTTATTTTATATTTTTCATTTTATTTTTAATTTTCACTTATAATCTTTACTTAAAATTACATAGATATATATATTTGGATTTTATTTTTATTAATTTTATAATATTCACCTTTTATAACTCACTACATGATATCAAATGCAATAAACTAACTCTATAGGTATTGTTCCCAGTTGCTGGAAAGCCATTGCTTTCTCACGCTCTCAGTGCAGTAGCAAAAGTCCCATCGATTAAAGAAGTTCTTTTGATTGGATTCTACGATGATTATATCTTCCGTGACTTCTTAGTAGATGCTTCTAAGCAATTTCCGCAGTTTACAATCAAATATCTTCGGGAATATACAGCTTTAGGAACAGCTGGCGGATTGTACCACTTTAGAGATGTAATACTTCGTGGTGATCCAGAAAAATTTTTTGTAATTCATGCAGATGTTTGTTGTTCATTCCCATTAAATGAAGTTTTAAAACTTTCCCAAGATAAAGACGCATCCGCTGTTATTGTTGGTACTCGTGTTTCGTATGAAGCAGCAAAGCATTTTGGTGCAATTGTTGCTGATCCAGACACTCATAAAGTATTGCATTATGTTCAAAATCCAGAATCAAGAATTTCTAATTTAATTAATGCAGGTATTTATTTATTTGATTCTGGGATTTTTGATTTTATTCGTGACGTACAAAAGGAAAGAATAGTTACTGTAAATCAAGAATCATTAGCTGTATCTGCTGAAGAACTTAATACACTTCGTCTTGAACAAGATATTCTTACTAGATTACCAGAAACTGGATCATTTTATGTTTATGAGACTCGTGATTTTTGGCGTCAAATAAAATCAGCTGGATCGGCAATTCCTGCAAATACATTATATTTACAACAATTGTTTCAAACAGACCCCCATGCACCTGGTCTTGTAGCTGCTTCTTCTACAATTGAACCACCCGTTTATATTGATCCAACTGCACATGTTGATCCTACAGCAAAATTGGGACCAAATGTATCTATAGGACCACGTTGTAGAATTGGCCGTGGTGCACGCATTCGTGATGCGATAGTTTTAGATGATTCTGAAATAAAACATGATTCTATAGTTATGCATTCAATTCTTGGTCGTGGTTGCAAAGTTGGAAGTTGGGCTCGTGTAGAGGGTACTGCATTACAACCTACCGAATTAGATGTTACTGTTCTTAAGAATGGCGTTCGTGTTCAAGCTATTACCATTCTTGCTACAAATGTTATTGTAGGTGATGAAGTTAGAGTATATAATTCTATTGTACTTCCTCATAAGGAGATCAAGGTTGATGTTGGAAATGAAGTTATTATGTGATTGTAATCAAGTCATAGTCATTAATTGTATGAAAATGGACTGTGGACAGTGAATTATGAACCATGTTATGAACTATTTAACTATGGAAAACCACTACGAAGCTGCAAATACAAATACAAATACAACTACAACAAAATAATATATTGATAGATATTATACTATATATAAATGAATATTAATAATAATAATGATAATAATAATAATACTAATAATACAAATAATAATAAATAATAAATAATAAATAATAAGTACAATAAAAACATGTAGAATTCAACTTAGTCAAACACATTTTACAAACAAAAATGCATTCCGGCTTAATTGGAATTCATTATTCTTTTCATTTCCAGATACCGAAAACCAATTTGTTAATAACATGGAATCAGTTACAAGACATAATGACACATAGTAAAACATAGTGAACACAATGAATTGTTGAAAATGAATTCTATTATTTAATAGTTAATAGCTAATAAAGAAAAAACTTATACGTAAATTCAAAAGATTATCATAAAATTGTTTATTTATTTACTAAAAAACTACAATAAAAATCTTTACAATATAGATTTTTTTTATGTAGTTTAAAAAAAATTTTAAGAAATGAGAAGACTAAAAATTTTATTATTTTTTATACAAAATATTGTAGCTTTAAATTAATTACTATGCCGGGTAACATATATTTTTTCTTGGATAATATACTGGAAAAGTAAATATATAAAAAGAACTTGCAGCGGAGTGAGAATTGAAGGTAGTCATAATAAGGCTTCAAGAAATTACGTCTGTCGCATGCACATATATTAATTATTAGTATTAGTAATAAATAAAATAAAATAAAATAATAAAATATACATATATGTACAATATAGCTACGCATTATTATATTTTATTTATATACATTTCTATTGTAAATCCAAGTAATTGTTTTATAGTTTAGATACATCACAGTATAATTGACCCCCCTAGTATGGAAAAATAAACAAACAAATAACAAAATAACAAACAGCAAAAATAAAATAAAATAAAATAAAATAAAATAAAATAAAATAAAATAAAATAAAGTAATTAAATAATAAATAATTAATAATTAATAATTAAGTACATCAGTTCCTCCGTTGAACTTGGGCCCTTTGGACAGTAGCTTTTCCTCTGGCTAAACCGATTCCTTTGCCTTGTTGTCCTTTTGCTTTCAACATCGGAGCATGTCTGTTTGTTAGAATAATAATACAATGATATATAATTACACAATTCATAGTATAAACATAAATTCACATTATGCAAAGTAACCTACCGTAATAAATCTGGAAGTATAAAAAACCTAATTTGTGACCCCCGAATGTAAACTTGATCTAAATGAGAAACTCGACCATCTCTAGCTGTCATTGTTATGTCTCGAAGTTGTACATTCATGTTATCTTCCACTGGGAAGTTAGTATAAAATTTTTGTTAAATAATTAAATATTTACAAACATTACCTTCTAAAAGTTTGCCCCTATATGTTTGTCCAGTATTTATTTCCATTGTGACTATATGACCCTAAGAAAGTTAGTAGAAGATTGAAAAAACCATCAAAAAAGTTGAAAAAAAGTTGAAAAAAAGTTCCAAAAAAAAAAAAAAAAAAAAAAAAAAAAACACACCTGAGCCTCATTAAGAAGTTTGATAGGAATACCAATCGACGATATAGAATTACTCATATTAACTCCACTATAATATCCAAAGATAGTCTTCTATAAAACAATTAATCACTAATACTTATTTCTATTTTTTACTCTTAGAGCTTTGCAAGATTATATAGGATATATTTAATTTTATGTGGAATCCCTATAGAAACCAATTAAATTTAACTTTTGTTTTTTCGCGTTGCCATTTGCAACGAAAACATTTTATTATGTAATAATAAATTAATTACAATAATCTCTTAAATTTCTTATCTATAGAAGTTGAGTTTTAAGCTGGACCAAAGTCAAGAATTAGAAAAAACTTGAAATACAGGTTAGGAAATACGCTACAGAGTAGAGAATTGTGCAAATTGGAAATAATACAAATTAGAGAAATGAGTGACATTAGTAGTGGAGATAAAATACTATGTGGAAGATGTAAAAATCATATAGGAGAACTTGTTACTAGGAACGAATTACTATGCAAAGAGTGTTTTGTTCACTATGTAAATGGGAAATTGAGAAAACAAATGGAAGAATTTAAGGTATTGTACAGAAGAGGCAATGATAAAAATGCTTCTAATAATAGTTCTGATGCTGTAAAAATATTGGTGCCCTTTTCGTTTGGAAAATCATCGTTAGCAATGTTACATCTATTGCAGAATTTAAGAATTGCCCAAAAAGAAATGCACAAAGGAAAAACTGGGTTTGATTTAATAGTTGTTCATATTGATTATTCTGGTATTAAAGGTTTAAATTTCAGTAAAGAATTGGTTAACAGTGATAAAAAGAATCTTTTAATTGATAAACTAAAAAGTTATTATTCAGATATTGAATTTGTAAATATTCCAATTGAAAATGTATTTTTTAATATCGAATCTGATTCAATTGTTGATTCAAATGATGTATTTTGGTTGAATAATGGAAATGTAGATGAAGTAAATGATAATAAAATGCGCGAAAAATACTCAATAATGGATGTTTTAAACGCAATGCAAGATACAACTTCCAAACAAGATATTTTAAACATTGTACTTAAGGCACATATAATTCCAAATTTAGCAAAAAACAAAAATTGTAAAGTTGTAGTTTGGGGTAATTCAATGACTAAAATGGCTGAATCTGCTATATCATTAACAACAAAAGGTAGAGGTAGTTTTTTACCATTTGAAATAGGACTTAAACAAAATTCGATTAATAATAACATAAAAAATATATACCCAGTTAGTGATCTATTAAGATCAGAATTAGAAAATTATATTAATATTACTAATATTCAATTAAATAATCAAGAGACTAATTTAAATCAATTGATATTAAATGAATATGAAAAATCTCCAAATATTAAAAAACTTATGTCAATCGATGAATTGGTTCGTAATTATTTCGATGATACCACTAAGGATTTCCCATCTATTGTATCCACTGTTGTAAGAACAATAGCAAAATTAAAACCAAAGCCTGTCTCAAATGAAAATGAAAATAAAGATGAAGTCTTTGTATGTGATTTATGCGGGGGAATCGCTTATAAAAGTGACTCACAATGGATATCTAACTTTACCGTAAGTAATCTTGATTCAACTTTGGGAACACACAAAATTAATTTAAATGATAAAGATATAAATACTTTATCTAATGCACAAATTTGTTATGGCTGTACTGTTACTATAAATAATGCAAAACCATTTCCTTGGAATAAATTCAATGAAACTTATAAAGATGCTTTACTAGAAGAATATTTGATTAATGATTAATTAAACTTTTAATGAAAAGTTTGTCTTGTGTATATTATGTTATATGTGTATTAAACGAATTAAGGACTGTTTATTTTTTTTCTTTTTTTTTGTATGTTATACTTGTTTAAATTAAATTTTCTAATTGAAAAAAGTTTACTTTGCTAATTGATTAACTTTTATTAACTTTTACATATTGTTTTTTTTTAAAAAAGTTTTAGATTTTATAAATAAAAGAATGACAAAATCAAATCAAAATTCTATAAAGTATACTTTTGAATACCACAGTTTGTCTTTAGGTAAAACATAACCTGGATTTTTTTTTTTTTTATTTTCCTTTGCAAATATTTTAAAGGATAAAAAAAGAAGATTATAAAAATAGAATTAATAGGATATTTTAATATTTAAGTCAGAAAGTCCTCTATGTGCACTAGAAGGTCTGAAACGAATTGAACTAGGAGTACTGTTTGATGAAGAATACGGGATTCCAGTATTTGAAAGAAGGATATCATTTTCCAAATGAAAAGTGATTGGATTGCAATTGTCACTTGCATAAAGATAATTATCAGGAGTAAGACAAAGGAAATCAAGAGTTGAATTATCATTACTATGAACATAAATAAATGAACCACTAACTCTAAAGTTAGCTTGTGATTCACCAAGAATAACATGTTTATCATTGTTTAATCCTATAGGGATCAGTCCTTGTTCCGGTCTACCGTAAGGAACTTGATATTCGGCATATAATTTTATACTTTCACCTTGTTGACTACGTTTTTCAATAAGTTTAGCACTCTTTTCAATAGAAAGAGCTGGAATTCCAGCTGTAAGAACATAGCTTACTAAGGAAAGTATGATAAGAATATTAAGCATTTTTCTTTGTTTGTTTTTTTCTTTGTTGTTTTTGTTTTATTTAAAATTGAAGAAGAAAATTGAAGAAGAAAATAAAAAAAAGAAAAAAAAATGTATGAGAAATTGGAGAGAAAAATATGATGATAAAAGAGTGAAGAAAAAGTGGAAATCGACTGACTTTAAGGCCTAATTTATTCTAAAAAAATGAGTCCATGTTAAGTTATTAAGTTAACGTTTTTGTTTTTTTAAATCAATTTCAGTTGGTTTTTTATTAATATTTCTGGGAAATTTCTGGAAACTTTTTACAATTAGTCATTTGACATGCGCTAGGAACGTTTCTAAATATTATAAATTAGTTTAAGTTTTTAATCCGCTTACCAGCCTATTAGAATTGACCATTTTAAAAACTTTGCAAATATTAATACCGTTGGATGATTACTTTATTCATAATGGATATTTAATTTCTTGGCTATGTTTATTTATATCAATATTTGTTTTTCATTTGTATGTTTTCTAATTATATGTTTAATTTAATAAGTTTGAATGACATATTATTTTTACAAGGCATGCGCTTATTAAGGATAGGTAATGTTTTTAATGTTTTTATATAATGATTTGCGTATTTGGTAGTCAATTAGGTAATGATTAAAAATGAACAACGAGGAAGCAGCTAATGAACGAATAGGCAATAAAATAGAATAAAATGAAATAAAATGAAATAAATTAAATTAAATTAAATTAAATTAAATTTTTTAAAAAAAAAAAAAAAAAAAAAAAAAAAAAACGTTTATGATCGATTTAATGTGAAATAAAGGCTTTTAGGAAAGGAATTGGGAATTACACGTATTAAACTTCTTTAAGTTTTTACTGTACTGACCCCTTAACTGCTTTTATATTTTAAATAGCAATAGTATGTTAATAATACATATTAAAAATAAATTACACTTAATAACAATAAGTTAAAATAACTAAACGCTCTACAAAAATACAACAATACAACAATAGTTAATAACTCTAAGGTAAAATAATAAAACTACCAATACTGCGCAAATTGTAAATCATAAGTACAAAAAACGTAGAAAAGACTATTATTTCTATTCCATTGCTGTGGAAACGGGATAAACTAATGATTAAAACCGTTGATTGGAACGTTTACAGATGATAGTATCTATTTATTGTTGCATTATTTATACCATGTAGTTATTTATTAGCTTTAGTTTTGTGTTTAGTTTTGTGTTTAGTTTTGTGTTTTTATTTGTGTCTTTATTTGTGCTTTTATTTGTGCTTTTATTTGTGTTTTTTTTTTGTATTTTTTTTTGTATTTTTTTTTGTATTTTTTTTTGTTTTTTTTTTGTTTTTTTTTTTTTTTTTTTTTTTTTTTTTTTTTTTTTTTTTTTTTTTTTTTTTTTTTTTTTTTTTTTTTTTTTTTTTTTTTTTTTTTTTTTTTTTTTTTTTTTTTTTTTTTTTTTTTTTTTTTTTTTTTTTTGTATTTTTTTTTTGTATTTTTTTATTTTATTTTATTTTATTTTATTTTATTTTATTTTATTGTATTGTATTGTATTTTATTATATTATATTTTTTTTTATTTTTATCCTATATAGACTTTCAATATAATAACTATAGGCAACATGTGTCGCTATAGCAACATCTCGATTTTAATCAGCCACTATAATAAATTAGTATGTACCGGTTCAAAATATAGCAATATATTAATAGTATACGTAGATATTATAATAATACTGTAAAATAAAAAAAAATAAAAAAAAGTAAGCTTTAAATTGTAATAAGTGAACACCATCCTTTTCGAACCGTTAATTTTTTAATTTTTCTGGTGCGTTTTAATAATATTTTTTAAATTAGAAAAAAAAAAAATAAAAAAAAATAATCTATATATATATAAATTTATGAACATTCTCATTCTATATGTCGATTACATCGCGGTTTTCTTATGAAAATTTAGATTTTAATTCAATTCTTGATGACTTGTGTGTGCGGTTTATTATCAACTGTCCACCAGAGGAATTTGCCTCGGTAGAGGTTAGTATTTTTAATAGATTGTGAAATTTTTAATTTATATTACTTTTAAACTAACAAACAGCGAATTTGTTTCCAAATAGAAGAAGCTCAATGGTATTATGAAGACTTTTGCAGGGAACAAAATCATTTAATTCCACCAATGTCATTACGTAATTTTACGTCAAAAATATTTGAACATTGCTATTTATTAAGAAAATGGAGTGGAACACAAGAGAAAGTTTTTGATGATTTTATGGCTTATAAAACTAGAATACCAGTAAGAGGGGCAATTATACTTAATGATAAAATGAGTAAAGTTTTGTTAGTTAAAGGTTGGAAATCAAATTCTAGTTGGGGTTTCCCTAAAGGAAAAATTAATAAAGATGAGGAGGATCATGTTTGTGCAGCAAGAGAAGTTGATGAAGAAATTGGTTTTGATATTACTCCTTATATTAATCCAAATGAATATATAGAGCTCACAATGAGAGAAAAACAAGTTCGTTTATATATAACTAGAGGTGTACCTTTAAATTCAAAATTTGAACCAAAAACAAGAAAAGAAATATCAAGAATTGAATGGTATAATTTAAAATCTTTGCCAACATATAATGGTTATTATAAAACAAATAATGAATCTACTGGAAATCCCTTACAGGATTCAAAAAGAGATACAAATAATTTTTATCTTGTTATTCCTTTTTTGCAAACTTTAAAAAAATGGATTTCAAAACAACGTAATAATGATAGAGAAATTTTTGCAAAACAATCTTTCTCTACTGATTTTATGCAAGATACTATTATTTCTCAACAAGAAGGATCTCAATTGTTTATTAACTCTACTTCTGAAGTTTCTGAAATCAATAGTTTTAGTAATTCTGATAAATCCAAAGAATTAATGAAGCTTTTAAACCCACTGGCTGCTTTATCTTCTTCTAATACTATGAATGATATTAATTATACCAACCATTCAAAACCATTAGCATCGCAAGTTTCAATATTACAGCATGTTTTTCCTAAAAACGATCATTCTTCTTCGACTTCAAATACAGAAGATAATCGTGGCAAAGAACTTCTTTCTTTGTTAAAGTCAAACAGTTCAAATTCATCAGGGCTTGTTCCATCTGATGATTCTTTTGTGTCTGTTCCTATTAGCCGGACTAATCAGCCAAATTCTATTTACAATCAACCAAGTTCTATTCACATTCAGTCAAATTCTATTTACAATCAACCAATTCCTATTCACAATCAGCCAAGTTCCATTTACAATCAACCAAGTCCTATTCACAATCAGCCAAATTCTATTTACAATCAACCAATTCCTATTCACAATCAGCCAAGTTCTATTTACAATCAACCAAGTCCTATTATTTACAATCAACCAATTCTTATTAACCAGCCTATCAATAAAACTATCAACCACATCAACCAACAACCTGCGTTTTCTGAGATTGGACTTGCTTCTGCTTCATCTCCTGGTTATTTGTCTAATTCGCTAAACCAAATAAATAATATAAATATGTACCCACCCTTAGTTTCTACTGCATCACCTGCTGCACAATTTACAACTCCTACCTTATCTTTTTCTTCTCCTGGGTTAGCAAGAGCTTCGACGAATAATCTTCAAAATGATTTTGCTAATTCCAGTAATCAAAATAAATCACAATATCCTTTAACGAATAGTAAAGTTTTTAATTCTACACCTCAGGATGAACTTTCAAAGATGGTTAAAAATGCTGCAATTGCAAAGTATACTTGTAAGAAAACGACAGATTCTGGGAATTTATTATCTATTCTTACAAGACAACAAGAAGGACCATCTTCTGGCGAAATACCATTACCTCCTTCTAAAATGCAAACCAATACTCCAACTATTTTTCAACGAGAGTCAAATTCAAATTCATCAAAGGATTTGACAAATACAGAAATATTACTGTCTTTACTTCGAGGAAATAATGGAAAACAAAAAGATTCAACGGGTGATAATAGTATTACAGGGCAAGAGATGGAAACAAATAACTTGAAAAATGCTACAAAAATTTTTGATACAGTTATGGAAGATAAAAATAATAATAAAAATAGAATTAATAATTATAAAAAGAGTCCAATATTAAAG
>JAJMCY010000097.1:0-31437 GCA_030565755.1 Ascobotryozyma cognata
GAATTACTGTTTAGCTTTTTATTTCACTTAAATTATTTACATTTACTGCAATTAATAATCAATTAATAATTGTCTATTTGTTTGTTTATTTATTATCATTTATTACCTTCTATCCCTTGATTATACGCGTTTTTATTTCACGCGTTTTTATTTACTTGTTTACTTTCCTAATTAGTGTTTTTTTTCCTAATCCGTTTGTTTACATTTGCAATTCGTTTGTTTACTATCACATAATTATTTTCCTTTCCCCTCTTTTTTGTCTATTTATATCTGGTTTCTGCTGTTTTCTAGTTTGTTTTTATTTATTTATTTATTTATTATTTATTATTTATTATTTATTATTTATTATTTATTATTTATTATTTATTATTTATTATTTATTATTTATTATTTATTATTTATTATTTATTATTTATTATTTTATTTTTATTTCTATCTTTCATTACCCTACTAACTCCACAGAGAACTAATAAAAACATTTCTACAAATAGAAAATCAACAACATATGACGATTCAAGCTCTGAAGATGAATTACCATTACGTTCGAGACTTCCTAAGAAACAATTAAAAGGAAAGGAAAATAACGATACAGGTATAGGTGCAGGTGCAGGTGCAGGTACAGGTACAGGTACAGATACAGGTAAAAATAAAGACAAAGATAAAAATGCAGGTACAGGTAATACCAAGGGAAGCACAAAACGAAAACTTATTTCTAAAGTTAAAACTGAAGATAATTCAAATTTGGATTCTGATGTTCCAATTGCATCAAAAAAAGTAAAAAAAGAATCTAATTCAACAAGTACTAGAAACGGTACAACCACAAAGAATACAAAAAATTCTATTAATGGTACAAGTAAAACAAAAAATACAAAAAATACAAAAAATTCCAAAAATGACACAAAAATTAAAATAAAAAAAGAAGAAACAAATTCTACAAAAATAAAAATAAAAAAAGAAGAAACACCACTTAAAAAAAGAGTCTCTCGCTTAAAAAGTGAAACACCAATGGAAAAAGAAGGATCTGAGGGTCTCGATGATAAAGAACCAAATGAAGAAGAAAAAGAAGAATATAAATGGTGGGAAGAAGAACAGAATGATGGAACTATTAAGTGGACAACTTTAGAACATAATGGTGTAATCTTCCCACCTCCATATGAACCTCTTCCCGCAGATGTTAAACTTTATTATGATGGAAATCCGGTTGATCTTCCACCACAAGCTGAAGAAGTTGCCGGTTTCTTTGGTGCAATGTTAGAATCTGATCATGCCAAAAATCCAACCTTCCAAAAGAATTTTTTTAAAGATTTTAAACAAGTTTTAAAAGAATATGGTGGCACTAATATTGATATTAAAGAATTTGAAAAATTAAATTTTACTCAAATGTTTGAACATTTCGAAACGAAACGTATAGAAAAGAAAAACTTAACTTCTGCACAGAAAAAAGCATTAAAAGCTGAAAGGGATAAACAAGAAGAAAAATATAAATTTTGTATTCTTGATGGTCATAAAGAAACTGTAGGTAATTTTAAAATTGAACCCCCAGGTTTATTTAGAGGTCGTGGTGCTCATCCTAAAACTGGTAAATTAAAATATAGAGTTTATCCAGAACAAGTCACATTAAATATAGGTAAAGAAGCTAAAGTACCCGACCCTCCAGAAGGTCATAAATGGGGTGAAATACGTCATGATAATACAGTTTCTTGGTTAGCAACATGGAAGGAAAACATAAGTAATTCAGTTAAATATGTTCGTTTGGCTGCTAATTCATCTTTAAAAGGAATAAGTGATTTTAGAAAATTTGAAAAAGCAAGAGAATTAAAAAATCACATTCAAAGAATTAGAAAAGATTATGAACTAGAATTAAAAGATGAATTAATGGCTAAACGTCAAAGAGCAACTGCAATGTATTTAATAGATAGGCTGGCTCTTAGAGCGGGTGGCGAAAAAGGTGAAGATGAAGCTGATACGGTTGGTTGTTGTTCACTAAGATATGAACATGTTACTTTAAAACCTCCAAATATTGTTATATTTGATTTTTTAGGTAAAGATTCTATTAGATTTCATCAAGAAGTTCCAGTTGAAAAGCAAGTTTTTAAAAATCTTCGTATTTTTAAAAAATCACCCAAAAAAGTTGGTGATGATATCTTTGATCGTTTAGATCCACCAACACTTAATAAACATTTACAAAATTATATGCCTGGTCTTACTGCAAAAGTATTTCGTACATATAATGCATCTATAACAATGGAGGCGCAATTAGGTAAAATTCCTAATGTTGGGAATGCAAATGAAAAATTAGTTGCTTATAATGCAGCTAATCGTGAAGTTGCAATTCTATGTAATCATCAAAGGACGGTTAGTAAAACACATAGTGCGGCAGTTGAAAAAATGGAGGATAGAATTAGGGAAGTTAAATTACAAAGATGGCAATTAATTCTATTATTAGAACAAGGACCAGATGGTAAAAAAATTCGTAAAAGACATCCAGAATTATTTATTAAAGATCCAGAACTTACTGATGAAGCAGTTTTAGATTTACATGAAAAATGTTTAGCAAGAGAAGAAGACAAAATAAGAAGAAAATTTAAAAAGGATAATGAAAAAATTGAAGAAGAAGCATTAGCATCTGGCGAAGAAGCAAAACTTTTACCAGAATCTGTTTTAGAAGAACGTTTACAAGTAATTGATGAAATGAGAGAGAGATTTAAAAAGGAAAGGGCAAATGGTTTGAAACCATTAGATAAAAAAAATGATTTATCAAGTGAAAAAATTGAAGGACAAATTGCGAAATTAGATGAACGAATTATTAATTATGGTCTTAGTTTAAAGGATAAAGAAGATAATTCATCAGTAGCTCTTTCAACTTCTAAGATTAATTATATTGATCCTCGTTTAACTGTTATGTTTTCTAAAAAGTATGATGTTCCGATGGAGAAACTTTTTTCTAAAACTTTGAGAGAGAAGTTTAAATGGGCTATCGAATCGGCTGGTGCTGATTGGAAATTTTAGTTGAGTTAAAGATTAAAAAGTTTTTTTTTTTTTATTATTTTATTTATTTATAGATATATATATTATTTTTTTTTTTTTTTTTTTTTTTTTTTTTTTTTTTTTTTTTTTTTTTTTTTTTTTTTTTTTTTTTTTTTTTTTTTTTTTTTTTTATCTATCTATATATATTGATTTATTTATTTATGATTCATTTCTTATTTATTATTTTATTCACTATTTATTACTCTTAGAAGGGAAAAGAAATAAAAAATATATTTATTTTGTGTATTCGGGCGTTTTAAAATTAGTTTTTTAAATCTTTAAATTAAAAAGATCTTTTTATATGTTAAGATTATATAAAGTTCAATTGTTATTGTTGTTACTGCTTTAATATATATCTATCTACCTTTGGCTAAAAAGCAATACAGGAAGTGGATATGATTTTATTAATACATATAGTTGCATATATGGCTGGTTGGTTGGTTGGTTGGTTGGTTGGTTGGTGGTGATGCATTATAACTAAAAAAGTACTTTATTATTTATCATATTAACAGATACAATATAATACAATGGGTATGGGTATTAAAAAAAAAAAAAAAAAAAAAAAAAAAATTAATTATAAATAAAATAGGTGTCATTATTATATTAGATATTTACTATCGAAGTTTATTATTATTTGCAATTTCTGGTCTTGTGACGAACCATGAGGGAGCGAATCTTACATCGTATTTTAATTTTTCTACAGTGAATAGCTCGATGAACTTTTATAAAAAAATATAATGTTAATATGAAAACAAAGAACAGGAATAAATATTACTCACTTCAACATCACCGGCTTCTTTTCCAGCAGCAAATCTACCATATTCGTCGAATATTGTAGCTATACTCCAACTATTTGTTAGTTTATATGTGACGATTAAAAAGTAATTAAAAAGTAATTAAAGAATAATTAAAAAATACTTACCCTTGAAGAAGCTTTCTCATGGCACCAACTAAAACTCCGACTCTATGTTTTCCTTTATTTGAGTGGATTAGAATTGGAAAATTTCTAGAATCTAAGAGGTTAATATTTGAAAAGAAAGTATTTTAGATGAGTATATTATTATATTATTAAGGACGGAACAAAAAAAAAAAAAAAAAAAAAAAAAAAAAAAAAAAAAAAAAAAAAAAAAAAAAAAAAAAAAGATTAAATAAAAAAATAATTAATATTTAATTTTTTCATACCCAATAATATATTTAAGCAACTTTCAATTGCTTGTGAATTATTTTGAAAAAAAGGCTCTTTTACACTATGAGCCTCAAATTGCAAAAGTTTAATATTATTTCTTTCAGCCCATTCTTTATACTCAGGTATTATTTCCATTTCTCCTAGATATCTAATAGTTAGAATGAGAATCTAAAAACACATACAAACAAAACACACACCAAAACAAATATAAAACTTCACGCACACAATAGTCTTTAATTTTAATTTCTCTAAATAAGAATAATTTATCGGTATTGGATGACCTGATCTATATACACCAGAAGAAACCATTGAAAAATTCAAAGGAGGTACATATAATTTAGGTCTACTAGGACGTTCAGGATGTGGAATTATTGGGAATACTTTTGACATGTCCATAACAATAGGACTCCATCTTGCTGGTGGTTTTATTTTTGATTTATTTTTATTTTTATTTTTATTTTTATTTTTATCTTTATCTTTACTTTTTATTTTATTCTCATCATTTTTTTCTTTAATTTCAATCTCTTCTTTAAAGAATCTTTCGCTTTCTTCGTCACAAATTTCCATTATACAGTACAATTATAGTACAAAAATGTATTATATGTTTTTACAACTCAATAGTAACATATTCTATGTTTTTTATTATTATTATTACTATTATTATTGTTATTATTTTTATTATTACTATTGTTATTGTGCTGCTATTTCAATTTTATAAAAACCTGGTGGTTTACTGGATTTACTATAATTTACTTCACGGTTACTAGGGAATTTACAAGGAACAAATGGAATAAAACAAGCGAAGCAAATCAAAATTGGTGTAGTTTTAATTATTTTAATTATGAATATTGATTGGTTTGATATTTATATTTATATTTATATTTGTTTATTTGTTTTTTGTTTTTTATTTTTTATTTTTTATTTTTTATTTTTTATTTTTTATTTTTTACTTTTTATATTTATTATTTATTGTTTATATTTATTAATATTATAATTATTAGCAGTTCTTATCTTTCTGTTTTCCCAGTCGTTTTGGTTTTGTATTATAATATTGATTAGGTTTCCAATGGATTTTATATTATTTTATATTATTTTTTAGGTTCCCAATGGTTTCTATTTTTTTCTTTTCTTTTTGTTTTTCCCCTGTGTTGTTTTTATGTTTTTGTTTTATATATAAATTGCATAATTATTGATTAGGTTTCCAATGGATTTTATGTTATTTTATAATATTTTTTAGGTTTCCATAGGTTTCTATTTTCTTCTCTTTTCTTATTTCTTCTTTTTGTTTTTCCCCTGTGTTGTTTTTATATTTTTGTTTGCTATATAAATAAAACTATTTATAAATAATTTATTATTAGGTTTCCAATGGATTCCTTATTATTGTATACAATTCTTAGGATTACAAAGGGTTTCTATTTTCTATTTTCTACTTTAGTTTTTCCCTATGTCGTTTTACTGTATTTGCTTCTTACTTTTATTATATAGCATTTATTTATTTATTATTTATTTATTTTTATTTATTTTTATTTATTTTTATTTATTTTTATTTCCAAGTCAAATTAATATTATTTATTATTTTCCTTATATAAATTTGCCACCGAATTTTGTGACGTTTTTCTGAAGTTTTTTTTATTTTATAATTATTTTATAATTATTATATAGTTTTATTTATTATTTATTATTTTTTCATAAATGTGTATATTCTCTTAATATAGACAAATCAACTTTAAACTCAGCATATTGAACAGAATAGTAAATAACATACATTTAAAATATTAGTAGATCAGTAGTAGTAGTTAGTAGATTAGTAAATAACATATATTTAAAATATTAATAGATCAGTAGTAGTAGTTAGTAGATTAGTAGACAATTCACTTTGAATGGTTTAAACTGTCCAAATTGGATTGCATAGTCTTAAAATTCCTTTCATTCTCATTTACTATCAATGGTATCTTATTTGAAAGATCAGTTAGACTCTTTTTCCAAGATTTTATATCAGAAAGTAACGTTTCCATTTTCTTTTCTGTTGTTTGAGATATCTCAATAGAAGCAGTAGCATTTAAATGGATTTGTTGCATTGTTTGGAACCTTTCAATGATATTTGGCAATACAGGGGATATTTTATGAATGATTGGCAATAATTCATATAAAGCATCCACTTTTGATATCCATTCTTTTGGAAGTGTACCTAACTGGTTGTTATTATTAATATTATTATTAATATTATTATTATTATTATTATTATTATTATTATTATTATTATTATTATTATTGTTATTGTTGTCATTTACCTTTTCTTCTGATGAATTGGTCTTTTCGTTTAGTAAATCAATCTGAGTTAATAAATCCTTTAATTTTTCTGATTTTTTAGATATATTTTCAGGATCACTTGTTAATAAATCTAATTTTTTTTCCAATGTAGTTAATGTATCGAATATTGGTACACTACGTATTTTTGATTGTACTTCTTGATTACTTGCATAAGAAGGATCAAGTCCATTTAAAGAAACATTCATTAGCAAGAATGGATCTTTATCCAAGCCTATAAGTTTCTCTAAGTTACTTACTTTTTCTTCTAAATCACCAAATTTATATGTAGAAAGTAGTTTTTCATCGTCTTTCTCCTTTATAAGATCTCCATCCAAAGATAAATCAGACAACCTAGATAAAAGTCTATCCTGTATATCATTTTGAAAATCATCTTGAGTCAACTTAGATCTCTTTTCAATATCTTGTAAAACTTTCGAAATACCATCTATATCCTTTTCTAATAAATCTTTATCTTCATATTTATCAGATTTTAATTCAATTTCTTCTTTAACCTCTTGTACTTCATATTGTAATCTTCTTACACGATCTTTCAAAGTCTCATTCAATACCAAATCATTATCTTCATCATAATATAAAAATAAATCATTACTATTGTTCTTACCTAGGGTTCTTCCTTTTTCTTTTGTAATGTTTGCAGCAGCGGTTTTATTAGCATTGATGTTTGCATTTTCATTTGCATTTTCATTTGCATTTTCATTTGCATTTCCATTTGCATTGATATTTACATTGATATTTACATTATCTTTAGCATTACCTGTAACATATTCATAATATTGCCTTATACGCATTCCTCTGGTTTTTATAATTAGAGACCTTTTTGAAACATCGCCTATATCAATTCTATCAGAGAAATCTGTTTTTGAATTATCCACATAGTTTAAAAATTTATATTTTTTTGAATATTCATTGATGTCTGGTAAATTTGAATTATCTATAAAATTTGTATTGCCGTTCTCGATTTCTATAATATTATTTTCATCAGGTTCTTTGTTATAAATTTCTTCATAGTTTTCAATTTCTGGAGATTCATAGAGATCTGGTTCTTGGGAGTTGTTCTGTGTTGTTAGTAAGGGAAGAATGAAATGAATGAAATGAATGAAAAAAATGAAAAAAAATACTTACGATTCCTAGTATGGAAAAGTATTTGTTTTCTGACATTTTCCTATTTTCTGTGATTTTCTGTGATTTTCTGTGATTTTTTGTGATTTTTTTTACGCAATTTGGATGTTTCTAGGTGGTCATAAAAAATGGTGAAGTACCTTTATTTGCAGTTTAGGGTAAGTTGCACTAGGGTTGTGTTATAATATTATTCTATTTATTTTATTTATTGTATTATTGTATTATTATATTATTATATTATTATATTATTATTATATTTATTTTATTTATTGTATTATTATATTATTATATTATATCATAATATATTATATTATATCATATTATATTATATCAATATATTATATCAATATATCATACTACATACTATCGCACAGTCGCCTACCGATCAACCTCTCCAAATACTAAATCCATGGTACCAATAATCGCCACAGCATCAGCCAAATAGTGACCACGAGCAATATGATCAAAAGCAGCCAAATGAGCAAAACCAGGAGCACGTATACTACATCTATAAGGTCTTTCTGAACCATCAGAAACTACATATACACCCATCTCACCCTTTGGTGCTTCTATTGCAGTGTAAGTTTCACCTGGTGGTACAGCATAACCTTTTGTAAATAAAAGAAAATGATGTATAAGAGACTCCATATCTTCCTTCATTAAAGAACGTGGTGGTGGAGAAACTTTATAATCTTCAACTTTAACTGGACCAGGTGGCATTTTATTTATACATTGTTCAATAATTCTAAGTGATTGTCTAAATTCAGACATTCTACAAAGATATCTATCATAACAATCACCATTTACACCAACTGGAATATCAAAATCCATTTCATCATATGCATCATATGGTTCAGATTTACGAATATCCCATGGAATACCAGAACCACGTAACATAACACCTGAAAGTGAATAATTAAGTGCATCTTGTGCAGTTACAATTCCAACATTCTTTGTACGACCAATCCAAATACGATTATCAGTTAAAAGTTCTTCAACTTCATCAATACGATCACCAAATTGTGTTGCCCACATATAAATATCATCAAGTAAACCAGCTGGAATATCTTGTGATACACCACCTGGTCTAACATAAGCAGCATGTAATCTTGCACCAGATACACGTTCATAAAATTCCATTAATTTCTCACGTTCTTCAAATCCCCATAAAAATGGTGTTAATGCTCCAACATCCATTGCATGTGAAAGAACTGACATTAAATGATTTAAAACTCTTGTAATTTCACCAAATAATGTACGTATATATTTTCCTCTTCTAGGAACTTCTAAATTAAGTAATTTTTCAACTGCTAATGAAAATACTTGTTCATTAGTCATCATTGATACATAATCTAAACGATCAAAATATGGTAATGCTTGCATATATGTCTTATATTCAATTAATTTCTCAGTTCCTCTATGTAATAAACCAACATGTGGATCTGATCTAATAATTTCTTCGCCTTTAATTTCCAAAATAAGTCTTAATACACCATGAGCAGCTGGATGTTGAGGACCAAAATTTACAGTAGCTCTAGTTGAGATTGTATTTGCGTCTGGCATATTTGATTTGGCATTTTTTCTACCTCCACTACTTCCAATACTGATATTAACATTATTGTTAACATTTTCATTCTCACCTAATGGTTCTCTTGAATTAATAAAATCTCTAACAAAATTTCTACGACGAATCCTGGCTTCTTCAAGTTTCGTATTAAGGTCCTGGATTGGTTTATGAGATTCGGAAACAAGAGATTCCGTAGACCAAGCACCGGGGAAAGCTGCAGTGTGTACGCCGCTTGTCTGCATATAGATTCGCATATTATTATTATTATTATTATTAATGCCTTTATTATGCTTAATATTATGCTTAATATTATGCTTAATAATATTATGCTGCAAAAAACTACCCACAGTATTCAAACCGAAGCCTTTCTCGCTTTCGCTTTTATAAACTATATTAGAAGAATTGAGACAATTGTCTAAAGAACTATAATTAGAATCTTGCTGGTTTCCATATTGCGTATTAGGAATACTAGCATTTCCAGTAATGGGACTAACTTTTGCAATATTTGCACTAGAAACACCAAAAAAACTTCCAGAAACAGTACTAACCGTCCTAAGGAAACTGGTTCGTCGACCAGAAATAATTTGTGAAGCACGAGAAGAACCTTGAGCAAACATGGTGAAGTTAAAAATCGAGGTGGTTAGAAACAAGTTAGAAATATTGCAAGTTATTTTATTGGACAGTGCACGTGACATGCACGTGATCAAATTCACGTGCAAGTCACGTGGATTAAATTTTTATATAAAATAAAATTAAATTAAATTAAATTAAATTAAATTAGTATTAATATTAATATTAATATTAATATTAATATTAATTAATAATAAAAAAAAAATTATTAGTAGTCAGTATAAATAAATTATATAAAATAAGAGAATAAAAATAATAAAAAATAATAAAAAAATAATAAAAAAATAAATAAATATAGATTGCCTATAAATATTATTTTCACTTATTTTCTCTAACAAATAGTAAATATTTCCTATTTCTTATACTATATTATATTATATTATATAAATAATTATAGTATAGTATAGTACATCTTTTATCGTTGCTATGGAGGATAATTATATTGGAATAGAAGCAACCCGGGTAACAAATGTGGGTTTTTCTAATTAATTTATTATAGTATTTTTTTATAGCACCGGGGCTAACGACAGACGGCATCGACGGATTTCCCGGGGTTCAATCCTGGCAAGGACAATGCCTGGAGTTTGGACCGGTTTAAGGAGGTGAGTAAAAAAAGAAAAAAACACTAAATATGTAATTGTTGGTTGTTATGTAATATTTGTATAGTTATTACATAATTAGAGTCGATTATTATATAATATTACGTTTGATCATTACATAATCACATTCTAACTACAGTCCTTCTCAATCACTATAAACCACCTTGCAAAAGATACATCCAATTTTGATCTTGTATGCATTGATACATCTATAGTTAATGCATTTAGAAGAATATTAATAGCAGAAGTTCCTACTGTTGCCATAGAAGAAGTTTACATACAAAACAATACATCTATAATTCAAGATGAGATATTAGCACAAAGGTTAGGATTAATACCACTTGATGCAGATCCATCACAATTACGTTGGATTAATAAATCTGATCCTGAAGCGGAGCCTACAGATTATGATACGATAGTTTTAAATTTAAAGGTTAAATGTACTAGGAATAATTCACACAAAGAGTCTAAAAAGTCAAACTCAAACTCAAACTCAAACTCAAACTCAATAGATTCAATGGGAAGTAATTCAAATACATATATTAATTCAATAGTTACATCAGGTATGATTGAATTTGAACCACAAGGAAGACAAAATGAAGTTTTCCCAAATGGTGTTAAACCAACAAATAAAGATATTGTTATTGCAAAACTTAGACCAGGTCAAGAAATTGATTTAACAATGCATTGTATATTAGGAGTTGGAAATGATCATGCAAAATTTTCACCAGTTGCAACTGCTTCATATAGACTTTTACCTTTAATTGAAATTATTGGTGAGCCAATAAAAATTCCACTTGCTAATAAATTTCAATCATGTTTCCCAAAAGGTGTTATTGGTATTAATGATAAAGGTGAAGCTTATGTAAAAAATGCAAGATTAGATACTGTATCAAGAGAAGTTCTTAGACATAAAGAATTTGAAGGTAGAGTTAAATTAGGAAGAAGAAAAGATCATTTTATTTTTAACATTGAATCTACTGGTGCAATGACTCCAGATGTGCTTTTTGTAAAGGCAATTAGAATATTACGACAAAAGTGTAAAACATTAAGAGCTTTTGATTTACGTAGGTGATGAGTCTATGTATTTGTTTTATGTATTTTGTTTATGTGAAAATGTGTTTGTATTTATATTGATTTGTGATAGTAAATTGTGAAAAGTAAATTTATGTATAGGAAATTTATGTATAGTAAATTTACAAACAATAGTTTATACACAATTTATAAACAATTTACAAACAATAATCCATAAACAATTTATAAACAATTTATAAACAATTTATAAACAATTTACAAACAATAATTTATGTATACATACCATCCTAAACGTCGTCATGATAATAAAATCTAGAGTTTTTTGGATTTGAAGAAGCTGTAGCTGAGTATAAAGAATCATCTGGTGGACGTTCTAATCATCAGTTAGAATTTATAATGATAGAAATTTACATATTTATATATATTTAAAAAATACAAACCATTTTTATAGTTTCCTGCCAACATCGATTGAATAGAAAGAGCAATAGATTGCACTGTCTGAACAGGAGCCCATCCTTCTCCCAAAAGGTCTACCTGTTAGTATAATATAATATAATAATAATAATAATAAAAATAATAACAATATACACACCTAAACATATATGCCCATTAGAGTAAACATGAGGATGTATAGGAATAGATGAATTTTCTGTAGTAATAAAAGTAACAATAGGTGCTTCAATAGGATAACTATGCGTAAATATAAATTTCAATGTATAAATATTTCCACCATAAATTGGATGTTCAGAGTCATTAACTTTAATTTCAACTAGCCAAGTTTCAAGGTCATCAGCTTTTATTAATTTGATTCCTAAGATGTTAGAGATGGAAACGAAAATTTTAAATGTATTTATTGATTGAATGTAAAGTATTTTTTTTTTTTTTTTTTTTTTTTTTTTAAAAAAAAAAAAAAAAAAAAAAAAAAAACTTTTATAAATAATATATACCACAAATATAATAAATAATATTAAATACCTTCAGGAGCTGTATCGAAAGAATTTAATTCTTTTCCTAATCTTCTAGCAAACATTTTGTGGTTTTGGTTCTAAGAGAATTGGATACGATTAAGTAAAGTGTTGGTAAATAAGATGTATTACGTTGTATTACGCTATCTAATTACGTATGTATTTTTTATTAATCTATAATACTAAAGGATTATTGTATTGTTAAATTTTTATGTTAGAAGAGTATATTTTTTTTATTTTTTTTGTTATTATATTAGATATTTATATTTTTGTTATTATTTATATTTTTTTTGTTTATATTTATTGTTTTTTGTTGTTTTATTGGTGTTTTATGAAAAGTTGATGTAGTTATTAGTTTGATTGTTAGGATTTATTAGATTAAATTTTTAATATAATTGTGTTTATTAAATATATTTATGTGTTTTAATTTAATTTTTATTTATTTAGTTACGCTATTTTGTTTTTTAGATGTTTTACATGGTGATAGTTTTTGTATGTAATGTAAATATTATATATTATATATTATAGTTCATGTATATATTATAGTTTATTTGTGATACTGTTATATTTATATTTATATTTATATCATAATACTAGGTACTGATTGAAGATATAAGGAAACCCTATAGAACAGTAGAGTTGCATTTGGTTCCTATAGTAATCCATGATTTTCAAAGGTTTTAGATCTTCTTTACCCCACTGTGATTTATTTATTTATATATACGGTTATTTGTTTCTATATTGTTTTGTTATGTTAATAAATGTCGTATATATGTATGTATTATATGTATTATATGTATGTATATAAATAGAATGTACATATACATGATCTATTAATACATATATTGACATGCAGTTATGACACATATTTTTATAATTAATTAAAATACTCTTATCATCGGATTTTACTCCGTTTGTGGAATAATGTAAATAGTCATTTCGCATAACTAGTATATAGTGCGATAAAATATATACATATATAATAAAAATATACAAATAAATACAAATACGAATAAATACAAATAAATACAAATAAATACAAATACAAATACATACAAATACAAATACATACAAATAAATACAAATAAATACAAATACAAAAAATAAACAATAAACAATATTGTTATCGTAAAGTTGCATTTCTTTATAGTTATAAATTCACACATATGACTATATATTACTATTCTATATAAATTGCATTTTAAAAAAATTAAACTATTTGCTTCATATTTATACTCATCTACTTGTTATTTTTTACACATTAATTTAAGCATTTCTATACAGTTATTCAATATTTATTTCAAATATATTTTATGTTTATTCTTTTGCTTTATGTTCATTTCTTCTTTTCTAGTGAACTATAAATGTACATTCTGTAGTCTTTTACGGCATCACCATGACTACCGTATTACATGGTTGCACATATATTTTTATTGTGCATAAACGAGTACAGAGAGTAAATAAATATCTACAATAAAAACAATACAATATATAAAAATATAAAAATATACAAATATAAAAATATACTATACTATACTATAGTATATTATATTATATTATATTATAGTATAGTATTATAATATGCAAAACCAAATAATGCTCATGCAGTACAGTTACTTATCTCATTTAATCATGTGGTCTGTTGCCTAGCAACGCTTATACAGCATAAATATAATACTGTAAATCTTCATATAACGATTTTATTAGCGAATGTAGATAAAAAGGTAAATAGTAAAGTAAAAGGTTGTAAAATTGTAAAAAATGTAAACAATGTAAAAAACGTTAATAAATAGAGAAAAAGCAGTATTATTTAATAACAAAATTTAACACAAATAATAATATATAATATATAATTATAATATATAATATAATATATAATATAATATAATATAGTATAGTAGATTATCCCATAGTAAATTATAACCGTTGCCTAGCAACAAGGACAACTCACTTTCAAAACTGTCATTAACTTTTTTGCGTTATAAGAAACTTGAACTTTTGAATTTAATTGATTATTTATTTTTGTTTATTTATTTATTTATTTTATTTTATTTTATTTTATTTTATTTTATTTTATTTTATTTTATTTTATTTTATTTTATTTTATTTTATTTTATTTTATTTTATTTTTATTTAGCATTTATTTAGCATTTATTTATTTATTTATTTATTTTTATTTTTATTTTTATTTTTATTTATTTGTTTATTTTTGTTTATTTTTTATTTTTTATTTATTACTTTAAGGAAAAGATAGCATTTATTTATTATTTATTATTTATTATTATTATTTATTATTTATTTTTATTATTTATTTTTATTATTTATTATTTATTTTTATTTTTATTTTTATTTTTATTTTTATTTTTATTTTTATTTTTATTATTTATTTTTAAAACCACTCTATTCCGTAACACGGTTTTTAAATGCATGGATTAGAAACTAACAGAAATAATTAATAGAATAATTAATAAAATAATTAATAGAATAATTAATAAAATAATTAATAAAATAATTAATAAAATAATTAATAAAATAATTAAATAGGAAAATAAAGAATAGCATAAATTTAAACTCCAATATATACGCAATAGATATCTGGAGAATATATAGAATACAATACTGAACAAGTCTGGATATACGAATAATACAAACAACAAACAACAAACAACAAACAACAAACAACAAACAAAATACAACACCATGTCCCTGCCGATGCTGACTTCGTCGCCGGATCCTCAGTCAGACGAAACACCCGCCCTCCCATTTATTCGCGCATTATATTCATATGTTCCTGAAAACTCATCTCCATCCTTGCTTTCTGATTCATCGTCTGTATGTTTACCATTTAGATCAGATGACATAATGCTCTTACATGGAGTCCATCCATCAGGTTGGGGTGATGTTACATCCTTAGTTTCTGGTACAAGAGGTTGGGTACCAACAACATTTTTTGTACTTTACTCTGATCAAATAGTTTTACCAATATGTAAAGCTTCTCTTATTTTTATTTCAAATCCACTATCAAGAACATCAAAAAAAAATATAAACCAACTAACATACTCTATAGAACATATAAAATTAATTCGTTCAGCTGTTGCAAATCTTCTTTCTTCAACTTCTTGTCTTACCTCTGATTCCCCACTTATATCAAATCCTCAAAATGCTTTACTAGCAAAAGCAAGAAAACTTTTATTATCTTCAATAGCCACATTACAAAATAATGCTAAAATTCATATAGGTCAAGGCTCTCAAGCTGTTGTCGATCTTTTACTTATGGATATATATCATGTTATACTTCATGCCGCTTGTTTTGCTGATGTTTATAGAGCAACTCTAGATAATATAATTTCTTCAACAAAACGTTTAACTGCATACGCTTCCTCTTCTTCATCTTCTTCATCTTCTTCACCGCCTTCGCCCTCTTCTCCAATACAGTCTCCACTTAAATCAAATTCTATTATACACACTACATCTGATGTACGAGAATCTATTATTCAATCATCTACAACAGAAACACATACACAACAACCCACATCAATAACATCAAAAAATACAAACGAAAAATTTGCTAAAAGAACTTCTACAAATACCTATAAATCACCTATAAAGAATACCCACACAACTTCTACAAATAACTTTGACTCACAATCTAAAAATACCCACAGAGTTTCCACATATAAAATTGACTCACCTACTAAAAACACTAAACAAAAATATATTAATATTCCTGAATCTCCAACTAGAAATACTCAGCAATCATTCGCAAATGATTTTGAACAACCTAAAGAAAGTATTCAACAAAGTATTCAAGAAAATATTCATGAAAATATTCAGCAAAATATTCAGCAAAATATCCAGCAAAATTATATATATAATTTTGAATCTCCAACAAAACACACCCAACCAAAAATATCCACAAATACTTTAGATCCATCTGCAAAAAATATAAAAAAGAAATTCACAAATTCTCATGAATCTTCTACCAAACGTGTACAACAAACATCTAAAAATATCTCTGAATCATCTGCGAGAAATTCACAACAAATTACAAATAATTTAGAATCACCTATTAAAAATACCCAAAATAGGTATTCAAAGATCCCTGAATCACCTTACAAAAGCACACAGAATCTATCCTCGGTAAATTTAGAGCCACATACAAAAAATACACAAGCAAGATTGTCAAATGTTTTGGAATCCCCTAATACAACATCACAGAAAATACCCACAAATGATTATTTGGAGTCTTCTACAAAAGCTACAAAACATATTTCAACAAATAGTCATCTCAAATCTCCTATAAAAACTGCAAAAAATATATCCACAAATGATTATCTTGAATCTCCTACTAAAACTACACAGAAAATATCAACAAATTATCTTGAATCTCCTACAAAAACTTCAAAACACAAGTCAACAAATAATCTGCAATCACCAACTAAAAACATTCAAAAAAATTATTCAGATACTCTTGAATCATCCTCAAATTTACAAAGAGCATCTATAAACCCTACTCTACCTGGACCTTCTAAATCTTCCCAACTTCCAGAAAATGATAAGCATGTTTCAGGTGATTACAGTTCAAATGATTCTAGACCCCGTTCTCGTTCTCTTGCACGTCTTTCTGTCGTTTATTATCATTCAAAACCTCCTACTGCTCGGGCTCGACTTTCAGAAACATCCCATGCTATTGTTCTTCAACTAGTACATTTTATTTCCATATATGAAACAGCGGAAACTTCCTCCAATTTTAACGAGCTCCCACTTAAATTTTCAAAATTACTTTATCACACAAGACTTTGTCTAAACATTTTTCATGAATTTCTTTATGTTATAAAATCAGTGTGTGAACGATCACGGGTTGAATTTTCCTCTCCACAAGCTGCTTTAGAACTTCTTGAAGATAAACTTTATGCCGCAGTTGTTGATTTTATTACAATCACTAGAAATATGATTGTTGACTCAGAATACCAAAATCAAAAATATTTAGTTAATCAAAAGGATAACAATGCTAATATTTTAAGTGCTCAACATAGAATGAGGAAAGTTGCTGACGCTGCAGCTCAATGTTATATATATATCGAATCTTGTGCCGCAAAAGCTAAAATGACTATTGATCTGATTTCTGATTTTCCTTTAGATCCCCAGAATATGTACCGAGACTACACTGCTGAAATTTCTTCTTCTTTTTCACGAAACTCATTACGTCCTCAAGAGGATGCCTCAATGTATAGGCTTTCAACTGTTGACTCCAGCACAAATATTGGATTAAATGGTTCCCGTCCACAAAGCTTAATTTCTCCTTTACAAAGTTTTAATTCTGCAAAAGCATCTCTTTCCGCATATATTAAAAGACGGGCTGATGATTATGAGTTAGAATCTCGTCTAATGCGCGAAGAAATGGAACCGAAGTCTGCACCAGAATCAAATAAAGCACCCAATAAAAACAAAGAGCTAAATAATAATCAACATATTTCAGGAACAGAAATAACTACTCCTCCGTTTTCGTCTCTTGATTCTGAATTTAAAGATACTATTGAAAATAATATTAATGAGGAAGTTGAAACTAGGGATGAAAATAGAACAGTCCAGGAGGATAATTATGAGGAAATTGAAAAG
Organism: Ascobotryozyma cognata; assembly: GCA_030565755.1. Lineage (NCBI taxonomy): Eukaryota > Fungi > Ascomycota > Trigonopsidomycetes > Trigonopsidales > Trigonopsidaceae > Ascobotryozyma > Ascobotryozyma cognata. The sequence continues at coordinate 18,079 of JAJMCY010000097.1, forward strand.
GAAAATTTAAGATTTCAAGAAGATGATTTTGGTAAGATTGAAGAGGAAAATTTAAGATTCCAAGAAGATGATTTTGGTAAGATTGAAGAGGAAAATTTAAGATTTCAAGATAATAATTTTGGTGAGATTGAAGAGGAAAATTTGAGATTTCAAGATGATAATTTTGGTGAGATTGAAGAGGAAAATTTAAGATTTCAAGATGATAATTTTGGTGAGATTGAGAATAAAAATTTAACAATTCAGGAAGATAATTATGGTGAGATTGAAAATCAAGATGCAACAAATCAGGATGGTAACTATGATGAGATTGAAAATGAGAATTTATCAATTCACGAGCATAGTTTGATGGATTCAGATGATGAAAATCTTGAATCAAATAATGATGACATAGATGATGACTTCGAAGAGGTTTTACGGGAGCAGAGTAGTAAGTTGAATTATATAGAGCACGATCAGCTGCGATCTAAAGATCCAATACTTGATAGGGAAAACGAAAATTACAAGTCTGCAAAATCTGATCAGATCAATTTAAAAAATGAAAATTTAACATCAAACGATGAGAATAAATTTGATAACTACAAAAACTTACCTTCACTACAAAATAAAAAGCATGAAGAATATTTAGAATCAGCTAAAATGGAACGTACGGAAAGCACAAGTGAAACCTTGGTTGATCAGCAAAATGATTTTCTACCTGAAGTTCCTTCTATTTCCCCCTTATTGAAAGTAGAGCGTGTTTCTCTTACTTTCCCAAGCTCTCAGTCTTTGCGTGCTTCTCAATCTCAATTAAACCACATATTACAAACTTCAAATACCCCAATGTCACGTATCTCCTCACAGACTACTATTAACGATGAAAGTAATCAACGTAACTCGGATTCAACTGACGGTACATTTAATTCTACCGTTTCCCAAGTGAATCATTTGGCTCCTTCTATTGAAATGCCCCCTCCTTCTGTTGCAAAATCAAATAGTTCAACAACATCTTCTACTAGCATGATGAATGCTACAAAGCCTAAACTTGTTACTACTTCTAACAAGAGTGTTAATCAAAATAAAGATTTTCAACTCCCGGCGGAGTCTGCTTTAAATAATAATACAACAAATGAGAGAAAAACGGACGCGCGTCCTTCTGAACCAACTAAGGATGTATTTACAGAAACTGGAAAGGACTTGAAGTCTTTTCAAAATTATAGCCACGATAAAGTGTTTTCTAGCAATGGAAATGAAACTGTGAATAGAGAAAAGTATGAAAGTGGTGACGTAAATCAAGATAAAGAGGATGAGTTTTTGTCAGCTACCTCTGCTTCTGAAGATATTGATACTGAAAATGATACTGATGCTTTAAGCCCAACTAATTCTATACAAAGAGGTGATTCTAGTAAACAAAATAAATTGGAACTAAAAAGTCCTCGACCACGGTCACAATTTAAAGCTAATGCTGCCACGCGACAGGTTCTTGAATCTCGTATTCTTTATCTTGCTAATAAACCTAGTACTTCTCGTGGTAGTAAATCTTCAGAAATGCTAGTATCTTCAACTCTTATTCCTGACGAATCAACCATTGTTTTAGGAGGAACATTGGAGGCGTTTATTGCACAACAATTAGCTAGCGGATATCCACAACGTAACCCTCCTTTAGCCTTTGTTTCTATTTTTTTCTTGACGTTTCGAGAATTTACTACTCCGAAAGAATTGGCAGAGAAACTAATTGAAAGATTTATTCATGCTGAGGAAAGTGCCGAAGTTGTTTCTGAATTCATTTCTGAGCATTCAAAACCAAAAGGTATTTCAAATGATAATCAAAAGAATGGGACTTTAAATGTACCATTTTCTTCTACACAGTTTAATGCATCAAGTAACTCCGTGGCCAATAATAAAACTGAACTTGAAGCAAAAAGGAGTTCTCATCAATCAATAACTTCTTCGTCGTTACAAACTTATTTAGTTGCTGATCCTTCCTTGATAAAATTTCGTGTAGTTAATGCATTTAAAATTTGGCTGCAATCTTATTGGCAACGTGACATTGATCTTGTTCCTGTGCAAGCTTTACTTATACCATTTATTAATACCCATTTAATCAAGTTTTCTAGTAAACTTGCAGCTGATCTAACTCGTTTATTGGCTTTATCTGACCAACAACAAGAAACTGTAAATGCTACAACTACCAATTCGTCATCGAATGCATTTTATCAACATCAAATTAAACAACTTGCACCTCGTCCTGTGATTTCTTATGATGGATTATCAGGAAGTAATAATAATCCCTCTAGTACTTTTTCAATTACATCTTCTTCATCTTCGTCACACTCTTCTACTACTCCAACTCCTTATCATGCCACTCGTAGGAACTTTTTAAACAAGCTTTCTATGCTTTCAGTTTCAAAACGTCAACTTTTATCTGATGTTCGGACGGCTGAGAGTAACACATCAGGACATAGCATTTTGGATTTTGACGCATATGATATTGCTCGTCAACTCACTTTTTTGCAATCTAAAATATTTATGGCTATAATGCCTGAGGAACTTCTTGGTAATAATTATTCTAAAAGATACACTAAAACTAGTACCAATGAAGGTAGTATTGGAAGTGTAGGAAGTGAAGCTACATTTTTTTCAGAGCACAACACGTCTGCGTCTTTTAGTGGAGCGTCTAATTTAACTCCTTTAAATACGAATTCTGTGACTTATAGATCTGCATCGGCAGCAACAGTAATGCAAACAGATAGCACACATAAGCAAAAGCAGAGGCAAACTTTTAACAGCAGTAATGCTTCTACAGCTGTTGTGGATTATTCTAGTAGACTTGTTATTAGTAAAGATCGTGCACCAAATGTACGTAACATGACTACAGTTTCTAACAATTTAAGCTCAATGGTTGCTCTAAGCATTTTATCGCCTTCTCAGACAACAAAGGCTCGTGCAGCACTTTTAAGGCAATGGATAAAAATTGCTGCTTATTCTTTTGAACTTGGTAATTTTGAAGCTTTAGTTGCAATTATGCTTAGTTTACAAAGTTCTGCAGTTTCGAGATTAAAGAAAACTTGGGATGTTGTATCTTCGAAAGCACTTGTAAGTTATAGAAATTTACAACAGATTGTGTCAGTTAATAAGAATTTTTCTGAATACAGATCAGAATTGAAAAGACGCAGACCCCCTTGTTTGCCATATTTGGGATTATATTTATCAGATTTAACTTTTACAGATGCTGGTAATCCTTCAAAGAGACTTTTTGTCCCTTCGGATCCAAATTCACCAGAAGTGATAAACTTCGATAAATATGCACGTATAACAAGAATAATTTCAGATTTTCAAAGATTTCAAGTTCCTTTTGAAGATATTGCTGTTATTTCTCAAATTCAAGAATGGCTTATGCAAGAATTGAGTGATCAAGGACCACAAAGGTTTGATAATACTTCTAGTGGTGGTTTATATAAAGATGGTCAACTTGATCAACAAGCTTTATGGAGACAAATGTGGTGTCAAAGTATTTCAGTGGAACCACGAGAATACGATACTCCTGAATGAGTAGTTTTTATATTTTTATGTGTTTTTTTTATGTTATTTTTTTGGAAATTCTTGTTTTATTTAATATTTTTTACTGGATTTAGTTTTTTTTTTTTTTTTTTTTTAGCAATTATGTGTTAATTTATGGTTATTTATTATGAAGATGAATTTACGGTTTATTCATTATGAAAAAGAATATTTATGGTTTTGATTTTGATTTTAATTTTAATTTTAATTTTAATTTTGATTTTAATTTTTAATTTTTGATTTTTTGAAAAGTTTTAGAGCTTGGATTTTTATTTTTTTATGGTTTAAGGTGAGATTAATGAAAGGCATGTATACTATACTATTACTGCGTATATAGTTATTTATATAATTGTTTATAAATATTATTTACAAAGATTATTATTTTATTATTTTTTTTTTGTAATTGGGACTCTGTCTGTTATCAAATTGAGGAAATGTCACTATAAATTAGTATGTAAAAGTATTACAGCGTAATACGTTTCATATAGTGTTAGATAATATTTTAACAAAGTTTACCACGAATTTAAATAAAAAAATATTATTCTATTGAGAAAAAATTCATTAATTAAAAATGATAACAATAATAATAATTTTCAACAGTATTTTAATTTTTTTTTAATAAAAATAAACCCATTAAAAACTTTAATATTTAAATCCAATGCAGGTTTTTTTTTTTTTTTTAACTGTCTTGTATAGAAATAAGACTTGTTTCTAAATAATAAAATAAAAAGTACGTTACTATAGAAACTTTTATTTTTTTTTTTTTAAATTTATTTTATTATATTTTTTAAATACAAATGTAAATGTTTCTAAAGCATATTGCTATGGTTACAGTTACACAGTAAATAACATCACCATGACAAAACCTATATCGTAATTACATGTATTACTTTGTAACCGCGTCAGTCTAAAAATTAATATTAAATAATAAATTGAACAAAACCAAGAGTTTGTTAAGATTTATATGAAAAAGTTATCAAAAAAAAACCGAAAAAAAATCAAAAAAAAAGGTAAAAAATAAATAAAAAATATTATTATAAAAAGATTTAACAGTTGTTCTAATAATATTTGTTTATGTATAGTTAAAACGTTAAAATTATATTATTTTATATTTTTTTTATTTTTTTTTAAAAGTCAGCTGAATTATTATTAACGGTTATCGGTTAATTTTAATTTTAATTTTAAATTTGATTATAATTTATTGATTTTTTAAATTTGGAAATTGGAATTTTAACACTTAGATTAGATTTAAATGAGCCAAATTTGAAATTCTGGAAGAAACAAACCTAGAATAGAATATTAAAGAAGTTACTATACTGTGTGTGGATTATAACTGCGCATTTGTATGGGATTTATATTATATTACATTTAGTTTAGTTTAGTTTTATTAAGTGACAGAAAGCTAACCGGTGTAATAGCCGACAGCCCATAGCCGATAGCCTACATTTAATAACCTAACATAACCGAATATAGCCGTCTATAGCCGAGAAAACGATAAAACTACTGACTTTAGTTGACTTTATTTTTAAAGTTACTGTTTTCGTTTACTATTTACGTTTTAATATTTACGTTTTACTGTTTTAAGTTGATTGGGTTTCAGTCTGAGATTGAATTTTGCCAAATTTGATTAAATTGGAGTAAATTGGCTACATTGGAGTATAAAATAATACTTTCTTGGTATACTAAGGCAAATTGATTTTTTTAATTTAGCTAAATAGGTCAACCTTGACGTATAAGTTGGAAATATAACTCAGGTAACAGGGATTTTTTGTATTTATATTATTTTATTTTATTATCTATTATTTATTTAATTAATTATTTGTTATTATTTATTTAATTATTTATTTATTATTATTTACTATTTAATATTTACTATTTACTATTTATTTATTTATTTTCTATTTTTTATTTAATTATTTAATATTTATAATTTTTATTTATTTATTATTTATTTATATTATTAATTTATTATTTATTTATCTATTATTTATTATTTATTATTTTTTTTTATTTTTATTTTTATTTTTATTTTTATTTTTATTTTTTATTTATTTATTATCATTATTTATTAATTATTAATTTTTAATTATTAATTTCATTTATTTTTTTATTTTATATTTACTTCTGCTATTAAATACAAATTGAATAAATTCAATTTGCATTTATTTATTAATTTATTTATTTATTTATTTATTTATTTATTATTATTTATTTATTTTTACTCACCTATTTTCACACCCACAGTTCATTCTAATGGCCGGGGAAAACCTATTTGAACACTCAAAACAAACAAATGGAAAAATTAATACAAACGGAAATATAAGAGTAGACGTTAATTTGTCTTCGTACACTTTATTTGCTGGGGAAACATTTGAATGTATTATTACATTTAAAAATGAAAACACTGCCAATGCTAAAATAAATACCAACATAAATACAAATAATGCGAAAATAGATACCAACAGTACTAACAACAAGGCAAAAATACATACTAACAATGCTAACATAAACGCAAACGCAAACCCGAACGCAAACGCAAACTCTCTGCTGCTGAAAGAAAGCGATAAACAAACACATTTAAGAAATCATTCTAGTCCGCAAACTGGTTTTCAATTTGAAGATTTTAATGACAACAGAGGTTACAATAGCAATACCAGCAACAATAACAATAACAATAATATATCTAGAAATCCCTTTCGATTGGTGCATAAATTTCTTAAGGGAAATGATACTTCTTTTGTAAACAATCCCAACACAAAACAAAATTCTCCAATAATAGATTCATTTTCATCAATAGATAATAATGATTCTTTTAAAAATAAACAGATTATAAGTTCTATAAATAATGAAAATAATAATAATGACACAAGTTTAAATGAGCAAATAAATTATAATCAAAAACAAAATTTAACAAAAGGATTAGAGTTATATAATAGAGAATCTCTTGATTATTCTAATCAAATTTATTCTTCAGATCAATCAAATGATTTATCAAAACCTAAATTAAATATTCAAAAATCTCGTATAAAACAACAACCTTCTCCTATTATGGAAAATAATTCTGATTTAAATAATAATAAAAATATCCGTTCTTCAATGATAATTAATGATTCTGATACAGAAATTGAAAGTGTAACATCTGGTTTATATTCTCAGGAAGAAGAAATTACTGATGCTTATCATTCAAAGGATACTATTTTAAGTAATAATAAAAAAATATTATTAGAAAGTGGTAGGATTCGTTCAAGTTCTTTAAGAACTCATAAAAGTGAAGAATATTCTTCAGGAATAAGCAGACATCAAAGTTATTTAAGATCAAGAAGAGATAATAAAGTAAATAATGGTAATTTACTTCTTATGGGTTATGCTCAATTAACAGGTTCTTTTTATGCAGATTCAGATTTAATTGATACAAGCGTTTTTGATGAAACAAGGAAAAATGGTGTTGTAAGTCCACAAGGGGGTGGTATTATTGGAATGGGATCAAAAGTTAGTGGAGGTTTTTTTCAAGGATTAGGATCTTTCTTTGGTTCACATGAAGTAAGTTCAATTAAAAAAACAATTAATAATGCTGGTCAAATCCCCGTTTTAACTACTCCACAATCACTTCTTTTTGTTAATTTGCCTATTCTCCCTGGCCAATCTTTTAGTTTTGGTTATAAATATAAACTACCCGAAAATTTACCTCCTTCTTTTAAAGGAAAAGCATTAAAAATAATGTATCATTTAATAATTGGTACACAAAAACTTGAATCAGGTGTAACACTTCCAAAGATAATTAGAGTTCCAATTAGGATTTTTCCATATTTTGATTCATTTGGTAATATACCAATATATGAACTTCAATTACCAGTACTTGATTTAAAAGATAAATCTAATGCACAAAAATTAGAAGGAGATGAAATCAACACATTTTTACATTCAGATGATTTAAAGCATGATGAAATATCAGAATCTTCAGAATTAGATTTTTTAAATTTTATAAATGAATTATTATCTACAGATAAGCATAAGAATATTAAAAAAGAAAGTATTATTAATTCATCAAAAAATTCATCAAAAAAGGGTGTTTTAAAGAAATCTAATGATGATAATGAGGAGGAGAAGAAGAGGGAGGATGAGGAAATTATAAAATCGGGGAATTCAATTATTCAAGATGTTAGGCTGCCTCATTTTTTTGATAATTTATCAGCTACTTTAAATATAGAATCCTTTTTACAAAAGCCTGTTGCACCTTCTGTGTATAATTTAGCATGGGATGGACAAAAGATAGCTTCTGTCACACTTTCAAGGTTTGCATATCGTGTGGGAGATCTTATTATTGCAAATGTTGAATTTTCCGATCGAATACTACCATGTTATCATGTTAGTGTTGTTTTAGAAGGAATTGAATCAATTGATCCTTCTGTTGCTTTAAAATCTAAAAATGACATTATGAGATTTACTAGAAGAATATATGATCAAGACATGAAGGATACAATAGCAAAATCATCTACATGTTTAACTGTAAATATACCTGCTACTGCAACACCAGAATTTTCTACATCTTTAACAGTATTTTCATGGTTTTTAAGATTTGAATTTATAACTGGGGTAGCATCTAATGAATTGGATAAGGAAACATTGAGTGGTGAGAGTAACAATATTAATACTAATACTAATAATAACACTAATATTAATACTAATTCTAGTACTAATACTAATACTTCACGCTCAAGGCATTCATCTACTACACAAGGATTACGTAGGGTTTTAGATGATTATGATTCTGATGGATTGAATTTAAACAGAAGGATGTCAACATTAAGTATAAATAGTATTAGCAGTTCACAGACTGACAGTAGTTTCCAATCTATTTCATTTACAGAGAATACAGTTTTAGAGCCTATTAGTGAAGATGACGGCGGTATTATATATTTAACTAGGGAAATAATTGAATCGGAAAAATTTGAACTACGTCTTCCTCTTAAAGTCTTACCAACTAATTTGGATATAAGCGCAGTAGCGCCTCCTTTAGTTTCCAACGGGTATTATATATAGGGGTTTATATTATATTATTATTATATGTTATTATTATTAGTTTAAAACGTGTGTGGAGTACATGTATATTTTTAAAATTATAGATTTCAAATGTGAATAGATAGAGAAAAATGTCTAAATATTTAAAAATAGAATATTTTTAATAGGAAAAATTTAATAGGAAAAATTTAATAGTAAATATTTAATAGTAAAAAACTTAAAATCATCAATCTTCAAACAAAAAATATATTAACTATATACACAATAAACAATAAATAAAAAAGATTATGAATAGTCAAATTAAACTACAAATTCTTAAAAAGAATACTCCTCCTAGGCTTTTGACCACTTAAAGAAGGCAACTTTATACCATTTTTTAATGCTTCTTCTTCCAATTTTCTTCTTTCCTCCTTTGCCCTCATAATCATATATCTTAATTTCCACCCTTTTGGACCAATAACCTTTATTCTTGAAGGCTTATCACTACATAAATAGTTATCTAAACCACCTTCTTTATCTAAAGTACGTAATAATTTTGGATTAACAATCGTAATAATTTTACAATGAAGAGCTTCACTCCATAATGAAATTTTATGTTTATTTACTCTAAATCTTCTTTTTGATCTTCTATTCATTTCTGTAATTTCATAACCAACTCCAACTGTCGAACCATCAAATAAAGCTCTTTCTGATGATTTATTGTATATTTTACTATATGGATAAACTGGGAATTTCCTTTCTTCTTTATTAAAAATTGGCTTTTTTTCAATATTCCAAATTCTATGTCTTTCGGCTGTTTTAGCTACACATGATTTTGTGAAATTTCTACTAAAATTTAGCAATCCTTTGAGCATTTTGTTTTTGTATGTGGTTTTTTATGTTTTTGTATGTGGCTTTTATGTTTTTTGTATGATTTTTCTTTTTTTTTTTTTTAAATTTTTTTTTTATTTAAATCGAAACCATTTAAACAAACGAACAAGTTACAGATTAACAAATTACAATCACCATGGAAACAAGATCACGTGACTCTATACTATTTAACCAATTTTTTACTACGGTACCAAGACAAAATTTGGCTAATAATATAAAATAGTATATAATAATATAACGGTAACTACGTAGGATTCCTTAATATTTGTCCAAATATTATGGAATCCTAGAGGAATTATATAGTACTAATTTTTCTTTTTTTTTTTTTTTTTGTTTTTCCAGGTGTATTTGGAATATTTCTAAAGGCTACTATAATAGTTTTTTATAGTTTTCAATATTTACGGTTTCCATAGGTTTCCAATAATTTTCAGTTATACGGTTTCCATAGGTTCCAATAGTTTCCAGTTATACGGTTTCCATAGGTTCCAATAGTTTCCAGTTATACGGTTTCTATAGGTTTCCAATAAAAAATTCTACAAAGTCCAATTCAAATACCATTGGGTTTACTTACTATTTCATCTTCTTCTACTATTCATGTCTATGTGAACAAGAATATTCCCTTAATCTCAATGAAATAAGCCAAAAAAAGATGTTATTATATAAAAAAATAAAGGGAATGATAATCTGTCAGTTTATATTAAATTTCATTTATATTTAAAGCTATAAAATCAAAAAATAAAAAAAAAAAAAATAACTTTTTTTTTTTTTTTTTTCCCTCTCTTATATGATGATGATCATTAAAGTAAGACATAAAGAAAGGTCCATTTAATATGATAACCAAGGTACCTGTGAAGAAAAAAGACCTATTCTCCGATAAATCGTTAGTTAAAAGTTCGTTTTCCAATTCATTCTACAAAGTATAACATAAAGACTAGTCCTTCAAATTATCAAGTGAACCTTGTATAGGCTCTGGCATTTTAACAATACAATATTTTTCCAAACATTTTAAACATTTTTCAGGTAAAATAGAAGTACTATTATCGGACGACATTGTATTATGTTTTAATAAATTATGGTTTATCATGGCACAAGCTACACATGTAGACCAATCATCATCCTTTCTGTCACCCTGGTTAAGAGATACACCAGCAAGACCATTATTAATTAATGAATGAACTTCTTCGTCAGTAAACATAGTTTGATTATTTAAAGGCATTGTTATATTTTCGGTATAAAGACCATTTGGAATATAAATGATTAAAGGAGTATGACCTTCATCACAAGGAAAAAAACCAGGCATTGATTTTACTCTAGTAGTTCCTGATTTATACCATTTCCAAAATGATTTTACTGGTTGATCCATTTCTATATCCTTCAAATAAAGGATTTCATTCTCCAATGCGTGGAAACTAGGTAATTTAACAAAATTGTCTTCTGTATTATCAAACAAAAAAATAACATCAATATCTCTCTCAGTTTGAACAAATGATTGTAATGTTACAGAATCTTGATATCCAATAAAGCCTGTTCGCATCTCAGATGTTGAACGAGAATAATAATCTGAACCTGCCATAGGATTATGTTCATGCAAAAGATAATCCCGACGGATTAAAGGCTGCATTTTAACTAAAGATGTATCCACAACAGGTTTTGTATCATTATTTGGTGAAGGTAAATAAAGAGGTGTGACAAGCAACGTACTACGAGCAGAACTTGCTGCCATTATAAATCCCAAATTATCAAATCTATCAAAACAGGTTATTTCTGATTTTGACATTAATGTTGATCCAAAATAGTCAGTGTTAACGGAGTTATTAAATATATTTCCCCATGAGGTAACTGCATGAGGTGTCATTTCTAAAGGAAGTAATCCATTTTCCAACCAATTATTAGGATTAAAGTGTATAAATTGAGCTGTTAATAATGGATAAGGCATTTCTGCTTTTTTAAAAGCATCCAAGCTGGCAACATCTGAAAGAGTAAAATGGGCCCATTCTATATCCTTTCCATCACCAAGCAATTGGAAAGATAATGCACGAGCTAAAATATCAATAGCTGATACAGGAAAACCATTTTTATATTTATTATTAAGAGATTCAGTAATTTCGTTCCAATATTGCTTATTTCTTAAAATATCGTCACCATAGGGAGTGATTAAACCATTAGTAAAATTAAATATATCAGGAGAATTAAACAATTCAGTTATAGCTGGGAAACCGTGAGCAATTAGAGCTCCAATAAGCCAGTTAGATTCATGAATTCCTGTAATATATGATGAAGCTTGTAGTATACCAGATAAGGGAGATTTATTATCTACTCTATCATCTAAACCTAACAATTGACCAGCTCCAGTAAATAAGGATCTATAACCGCCTCCAGAAAATGATAAACCAATAGTAAATTTCTTATTTTCAACTAAATCCTGCAAATCAATTGAGTCATTATCATTACCAATTGTTTTTTTAAAAAACTTTAAAAGTGCTTCATTAATTTTAGGACGACGAATTTGAGAAAAGTGATATTCACCTTGAGATATTTTAGCTGGTCCACCAAAATATCTAGACTTATCTGCTGGGCAAGAAATCTTTCTTGGACTATAATCTGATAGTTTGACTTCATTCTTTTTGGATATATATGATTCAGGTTCTTCCAATTTAGAAGTTAGAATCACTTCCTCAGTTTTTTTTTCTGGTGGGATGAATGGAGTAGTTTCCTCGGGATCTTCTTCTTTTGGTAGAATAAATAGGTCCGATATTTTAAAAATATCTTCATTGGATGTAAAATTTGGAGCAGTTTCAGCAGGCGTGTTTTCTTTTGCGTCAGATAGAGTAGCTCCTGAGGGTGTTTTCTCCGGTGTGGGAATACCAAAAGCTTGCAGAGCTATATTCAAAACAATGATACCTCTCATGTTAATTCCTCTCATAATAAGTACTCTTATGTTAATTCCTCTCATTTAATTAAGGTATTATATGTGGATATGAAATAAGAGATTGTTTTGAGGAAAGAAAAGACTTTAAGAGTTTCCATTTTAAAGTATTTTTCGTTAATGTTTCGTTGTTTGTTAATTTTCCGTTTATGTTTTCGTTAAATTTGTTAATTTCGTTAATTTTTTCGTAAACTTTTTAATTTTTTAATTTAATTTCAATTGTTGGAACTCAAATGCAATACACTCACTGTTGAACATAATTTAATTTACGTAAAATTTTATATTATACTATAAATAGTCCAGGAGAAGTTATATATTATTATTTATTAATTAATATTAATTAGTAATTAATAATAATAATTAATGAATATTAAATATAAATATAAAAAATATAAATAATAATATAAATAATAATATAAATAATAATATAAATAATAATATAAATAATAATATAAATAATAATATAAATACATCCTAGAAGACGTCAAAAGTACCGTTAAAGTAACCCGAAATTGAAATAATAACTGTTTCTATAACAAAGACCATATGAAATTATACCGTTACATCCGTTTTTAAGAATTTATAATGTAAATAAATAATAATAAATATTAGTATTATTAGAAAATTACCATAAATAATTTGTTTCATTCTAAGTTTTTTAAACAACGACGGAATAAGAGTGTTTCTTTTCCTTTTGTATGCAATCAATGTAGAGGATAGTAATAGTAATAAATAAATAATACATAAATAATACATAAATAATAAATAATAAATAAATAATAAATAATAGATAAATAATAGATAATAAATGATAATAAATAATAATAAATAATAATAAATAATAATAAATAATAATAAATAATAATAAATAATAATAAATAATAATAAATAATAATAAATAATAATAAATAATAATAAATAATAATAAATAATAATAAATAATAATAAATAATAATAAATAATAATAAATAATAATAAATAATAATAAATAATAATAAATAATAATAAAT